>CM076570.1:1095929558-1096203219 GCA_034641835.2 Pinus albicaulis
GGCCAACAACCTTGACTAACAATCTCTATCTCTCCATTAGATCATAACACAATGTTGGGAGACATAAATTTGGACACCAACGCCTCTCAAGTACATACCGCCCCTGGGTGTTCCTAAGGTATGACTTCATAGGACCATTTTTTAATCCAAGGAAAAGTATGTCCTCTAGATCATTCTTTACAAAGTCCATGAATCCAACTTAGGATGTTAATCCTAGTTAATCACAATACATGACTTAAGAATGTATGCCCCTGATGCTTATCCAATCCAAAATTATCCAAGCTAGTGCCTTTACTAGGATTATGACTATTAATCCTAGCCATAGTACTTTACACATGGAGAATACAATGTCCATATGCACTCCCTCTTAACTAGAGAGGAGATTCTCACTCCCTCTCAAACAGGGATAAATCACCACAAGCCTAATCTTGTCTCAAAAATAACTATCATTTTTTATAGAAAGATACATCATCAATGCATCAATGATCCACTTCATCAATGGAGACATACTGCTACTTTACGACTTCATCATGTCACAAATCACAAATCCTTCCTGGTTCATGTCAATATTTACATAAACTTTGATCAATATCAAAATCGAATCTAACATGTCATCAAGTAGTTCATCAAAAATTATGTTTCAGAGCTGACTGTACAAATCGCCACATAATTTTCCTCTATAGTGCTCAAGAATCTTCTATGTATCCTTCTATGAACACATACAATATCTCAATTTCCAACAATATTTCTTCCTATTATTGAGACTATTAAATCAATTTATATATCCTCAAATCAAGTTATAAGATCCTTCTTATCAATTTATGCTGCTAGTTTTCTCTTAAGTCGATATTACTTCCTTCACATTCTTTCAAGAAATTTCATTAAATTCAAAATGGAAACATCCATCGGTAGTATAAACATGAGCTCTTGTCAATGATGTGATTGAATATTCAAACCAAATTACTATTGGATGAAAACCTTTTAGTGATGTTCCCATATTTATGTATACTGTCAACCAACCTCCTTTGGAGAATAAGTATCTTTCGAATTTCTGCCCAACCCAACATGTAAATTGTCTTTGTTTCCATCTCCCTCTAAAAATAATATCCATAAGTCCATCTTGAATTTGATTTGATTCCTTATTGCAATATATTATGTTATTATGAGACTCCCTTGATATAATAGGAGTAACCTATTTATTTGGAGTAAGAGAAATTTTTTAGTTTTGATAGAAACTTCCTTTTTGAAACTAGCTTCCATGTTGTCCTTCAATTGATTATCTTCAGTGTCTGAAATACTTGAGTATAAGATTTACCACATTCCTTTGATCATTCCATTTATTTTATCAAAAACTAGTTTTTCTTCTGAAATGCTTGGTCATGGTCGTGTTGCTAGAGTGATTCTTATCTTCACTAGTACTTAAAACAGATATCATGCTGGAGAAATTCTTATAATGTTGCATAATCACCTTGACCCTACTATGTTATGCTACTATTATCAACTTGTTGTCCTCACTTGTTAAATGACAAGATGGTTGATTCTAAATATTCACGATGAAATTAAAATCTTTACCTTCTATGATGGCTGTAGAATATTGTCACTGTGGAATAGTGGGTAGACAACTTTTTATGACTTCTATTTCTTCAAAACAAAAACTTCTTGACTTTAAACTTGTGAATCCAAAAAGAAAATTTCAAATATAACTACAAATGCTACTCTAACTGCCACCTTCTAACCAGAAATGAAAAATAAACTTACTTACAAAATTGGTACTTTGAAAATTATTTAATAGTATAAGTCCTTATTGCCTTTAGTCTTGGGTTTCTTTTCAGCTTCTTCATCTTTTATTGCATGTGATTCATTTCTTTCCTTTCATTTGTTGCCTCTATTATATTTGGAGTTTGAGTTCTTAGGAAAGTCTCTTTTTATGTGTCCAAATTCATGGCAAACAAAACATTAAACCTTGGACATATCCCTGTTTGCATGAGATTTGTTGTTGTTGTTGTATTTGTGATGAGATCCAAATTTTCCAAATTTCTCAAACCTCTTCTTTGATTTGGCAGCAAATGCTTGAGAATTTTCACTATAGTGTTCGGTATCATATTTTTCCTACAACCTTGTTTCTCCTAGAACACATAGAGCCCAAATCTCTTGAAAAGATGGAGTATCTTTTCTTGCATAGATTCCACTTGAAAAATCGTTCCAAGCTGTAGGGAAAGAATTGAGTACGAAAGTGATTAATTAAAAAGAAGATATGATTTCTCCAAGTCCTTGAAGTTGATCTTTTATTTTCAATACTTTCACAAAATATGAAGCCACATATTCATCCTTTGACATTATTGTTCCATATAGTTGATTCCTTAGATATATCTTCTAACCAATAGTATTGATAAAATATAACTTGACCAATTTATCATATACTTATTTGGATGTGGATAGTTCTAAAAAAAAGAAGATAAGATTATATTTGATAGACTCAAAGAGAATCCTTTGAGCTCTAATTTTTCCCTTGTTTTTTTAGACATCATTTTCATCTGGTACTGGAACAATGCCTTCAAAGAATTGCACGACTTCATTTTCTTTGAGAACTAGATAAATTCTCTTCTCCTAATCCTTTTAACTGGATGCTCCATCAAGTTTATTTATTTCCTTACAAATAGAAGTCATTTGGATTGGAAGATTAGGCAGAGTATAGTAGAAAACTTACGTGTCAAAGAAGGAGAAAATTGTTGTAAGAGTGTCTTCAAGAATGTTGATGAGAGGACTAGAGTGTTGATGAGTGGGTGAGAAATTTATGATATTTCCAAAAGAATTCAAAAATGTCCTTGAGAGAGAGACAATTTCTATGAGGATGTATTAAACAATAATATTTTCAAGCCTTCTTTCTTTGAAGAGATGAATGCTAAAGTAGTGTCTTCAAATATGCCAACAAGTAGTGATCTTCAAGGTGCCTTCCCTTCACCTTAGATCTGCACCATGTTGAGAAACCATGTGCTAGAAGAAAATGACTGATTTCTATTAACTTGATAACTACTTGTGAATTTTTTTTTTCTTCTTGTTACTTATATCATGTTCTCTTCATCAATCAATTATCGTTAAACGTGGCCAAGTATGTGGTGTTTGTGGATGTCAATTTGTATCCATCTCGGCATATGGTCTTTCCTCTTCTTTTTTGACAAGTTTGGCCAAATATTTTTGGGGTTCTCATGCACTCCCAAGAAGACTGCATGCCCCCAAGTTGGAGCCTATTGTTACACCTCATTGTTATTTCATCACATTGATGGATATTTAAAGTTGGTATTTTAGAGCATTTAATTGACTCAGGGAGATACATCTTTATGGATACCCTTCTCTTCATGGCATTAGAATATTTGATAAATAGGTATAGGAATGAAATATCTTGTAGGTTGGTGCCTAATTTTTTTTAATTTGGTGCTTACTTTGTACAAGGAAGTTTACAAAATATATAAAGAAAAATTGCATAAGTGTTTCTTATGTAGAGATCTATGTTTCATTATTTATGTGTATCAAACATTTTAAAAGATAATAATAGTAAAAAATACTAGAATAGTGATTCACCTCCCCTCTCATTGTTTCCAACAATAGGTATCAAATCCAATACCTTTAGAAATATCCTAACAACTGGAAGGTAGACCTTAATTACAGAGATGGAAAATTCAAGAAGGCATGACTCCAAACACCCAAAAGAAGTCTCCTCCATAACCATGAATATAGAATATTTTAAAGAATATGAAGACAATCAAAAGAGTTAGTCATATATAAAATAAGTTTACACCATTTATTTTGAAGCAGAATATGTTGTTGATCAACAAAATATAATCAGGATGAGAAAATAAAATATAAGTCTTAAAGATAATTTGCAAATCTTTGAAGAGAAGAGTCATAACATTGATGAAACATAATTTGTCCTCCTAATATTTCAATCAAAGGAAGCGAAAAAGAGAGAAGAAATGTTGTCAAGTGAACTGAAGGAAAAGTTTAAGGATTATGAGAATCTAGAAGTAGAAGTTGATAAAACTTTTAAAGAACAAGAGAAAAAATTCAAAGAAGTCATCTCCTTGAAATTCAACTAGAAGAAGCTAAGAGAATAGAAGAAGTGGTGAAAAGGAAGTTGAAGGAAAAATAATAAAAATTTAAGAAGCTTGAAGAATAATTTGTATCATTAAGGAATGGATTAGACAAGCTCAATAAGAACTTGAAAAGTTTTCAAATGTTGGATGATATTATCAAGAGTCAAATATCACCATACGACAAAACAAGTCTTGGTTATGTGGGTGAGATTTCATACAAAGAAGATGTAAGGCTTAGGTCACCATAAAATAAAATTGAGGAAAATCCTGAAAGTCATGATAATATTCTTTAAATCCCCAATCACAGTGGAAGGAAGGGATGAAATCAAGATGAGTTTGGAAGAGATACTACACCTAGAAACTATAAAACTAGCAATGAAATAAGAGACAAGGATCACCAAAGAATTGAATCTTCTCCAAAGAAGAACACCTTTAAAAGAGTTATTTCATCAAGACAGTCCTTCTCAGCCATGTATCAAACAATATTTCATGGTAATTATTTTTCATGCACAAACTTTGAACATAAATCAAGGAGTTTCAGAGCCTATGACAAGGATGATTATAGAGGCCCTTATCATAACTCTAGAAGAAAAAATGCAATCAATCAAATTAGAAGGTCCAATGGATACAATATCATAAATCATACTTCATTCACCCCCTTATTCAAGTACAACATATAATGCTACAAATGCCACAATTGTGGGAACATAACACATGATTACAAACACAACATCAGATGTTATCCTAAACAAATCAAGGAAGAAGATATCTATACCAGGCATAAAGAAAAATACACCAAGGTGTGGAGAAGAAAATAAGAAGATCCCAAGATGGATATGTATGCTCAAGAAATAGGTCTTTATGGATGGTGACTTATAATTGATGCACTAGATCAATGCAATACATAGGAGCTATCTTTTTCTTCCCTAAAATAATTAGGGTCAACCTCATCAATGGACCAAAGGAGTGGAAACTTGTTATGTGAAAAGGATGATTAAAGAGCGTGAGAGAGCTAAGGAGCTTGCTCGAAAAGGAGAAGAAGAGAGGCAACATATAGCTAGAGAAGAAGAGGAGAATACAAGGAGACTTGTGGATTGGAACCCTCTCTAAACGCAAGGGAAGTTTTGGAAAAGTATTAAGTTGTGTCTCAAAATTTGGAGGTTGTAATCGCAAAGGGTGCTAGCAATCATGAAATTCAGGGATTTTTCTCAGAGATTCCGAAGATTATTTTGAAATGTAATAGTAGAGATGATGTGGGTCTGGAAATAACAGAAAAGGTTTTTAAAAGATTTTATGAGAACCCATCACAAAGATTACATGTTCTATTGGTTACCTTCTGTGATGTTTGCAAATGAGTTTTCAAGGAAATATGAGTTGTCTATTCATATGGGGAACCCAAATTCAACAAGGATATAATATTTGCACTTATTCATTATGAAATAATTAACCATATAGAATATACCATGCATCTTGCTAAAATTGTGGATGGAGGACATAATTTTGTAGTAACATAATCTGTTATCTTTCTTGTTCAATCCTATGTTATTCAAGAACCTAGGGTTAGTGCATCTTATCCCTACAATCTTATTAAATCTCTAGAAAATGTGGCACAAAGGTTAGGCTCTCTTATGTCATTGCAACAATTAATTGAAGATGCAATAAATGTCATCAAATTCAAATGGTACAATGCATCTTCAATTGGGAAAGAGGAGAAGGTTAGACAATCTAGAGATAATAAGGTTATTCTTGGTTGAGTTAAGACAAATAGGGATGACAATAAACTAACCAAATGAGATGGTGGATCAACTAATACTCATGATTTCCATGAACGGGTTGGAAGTCTATTTGTAGACTGGGCTCGTATTTATGATCCTCCTGGAGAAAATGATAAAGCATATGTTGTTTACATATCGGAATTACAACAATATAGGATGCTAAAGGGATATTATATTTCTCACATTTTCTTCCATATCTTGATGGAAATGACTATCCAACATTGTTTAGCCTCTTAAATCTCAGTGTTGGTTCCTCTTTCACTCTCATCCCAACAAATGACACAAGGAATTTCCTTTACATTAATTGATATGTATTCAAAATTTGTGGTTTTTTTGGTTAATTATTGTGAAGTGGACCCACAAATGAGTAAATTCAATGTTATAAACAAGGTAATTGTAGTAATTATGCAATTCATTCAAAGGAATACAAAATACAAAAAAAAAAAATTCCATCCTAGACCATATTTATGGCTATTTGTGAACTGGCTCATGGATTCTAACTCCCCTGATCCTACACTTTATGCAAATAATTTTTAAATACTCATTGCATTTGCAAATGATTTCCATTCTTTACAACCTTTGAAAGTCCCTAGTTGGAGTTTTTCTTGGCTAGAATAAAGAGGAAGAATATGAGGATTTTTATGAAGAAGAACCTATGATTCATGATTTTGAATTACTAGTTGAGCCAGATGGAATGAGGATGAGTTACATGGAAAACTTAATAGCAATGTGCACCAAGCATTTCCCTTTGAGGGTGAAATTTTATTGGTTACAAATCATGGTGAACATGAATCCCATGATAATGAGGCTTTTAAGACCCACAAGGAGCGATTCATCAATGAGGAGGAAGGTTTAAAAAAAGTACAACAATCCATGATCCAAAAATATATTGTTCAACAGTCTTCTATTGAGACACCTAAATTGGCCTCAGTGGAGTTAGGCATGTTTATACATCAAGTCACTTTGAATATACATATAACAGTTGACTAGATGGAAAATATTTGTATTAGACCTGATTTATATACATATGATGTTCTGATATGTGGAGCAAGACATCCATATTCGACGTTGAATTAAAATCCTCAATATGAAGATAAAAATTGAAGAAAAAACTCAGAGGGAGCGATCATTAGTGATAGAAAAAGAGGAACATATGTCATGAAGTGTTGAAATATGCAAACAAAGGGAGTTACCTTTGCTATTGATGTCCATAGGGGATAGAATGCATACATGGGGAGAAATTGATAAGAAGTATGAAGAGAATGTAGATAAAGGGAGCAACTGACAAGAAGTATGAAGAGAATGTAGGTGGGGAGAGAAATTTTCAAAAGAAGCATATATCAAAGTATTGTCATCAATAACAAAGGAGGATATTTTTTTAAATGGTTGTTATTGATGTAAGATATTTTCCAGATGAAAGAGAAAGTTATAGAGTCAAATACCATATTTCGATACCTTTCTAGCGATATATGGCACACATTTTGGAAATATTGTTTTTGGATTTTTGATGCCAAATTTAGACACCATATATTTTAATAAAATTTTACTAAAATTAACTACCTAAAAAAGAAGCTTAATAATATGGTTGGAAATATTATTCTGATACCTTTCCAATGGTATATGACACTTCCTCTAACTCCTTGTGATTGAGGAGAAATGAAATTTTGAATATTCATTATACAGTTTACCATGTCATCCTAGCCAATGGAGAAGTTGACCTAGCCAGTGGAGAAGTTCGCCCAGTCTAGACCCCAAATGCACTATAAATAGGCATAAAGAGGAGAATTTCTAGCCACTACTTAAACAATTTGGATTTTCTTTTAGAAGAGTTAAGAAGCGGGCTTGAGGTTCATACCTCATGAATCAATAAGAAGTGAAGTGAAGGTGATTTGTAGAATATTTCACTGTAAGGGTTTTTGGTATAATTATTGAGAAGGGTTTTTGTTCTGTTGATCCTATTTGAGGTAGATTTTTTGTCCTGGTTTGAGGGTGAGTTGCAGTCTTGTTTATATGATGAGTTGCAATCCTGGTCAAAGGTCGAATTGTAGACCTATTTTAGTTGGAGGTTGATATTTGTTGGAGATCGAGTTACAACCCTTGTGGAGGTCGAATTGTACTATGAGTTGGGTACAAGATGCTAGGATGGAAGACCCTCTCTTTGAAAATAAAATAAGTTGAACTAGGGACAGTTGAGAAGTGAACAACAAGAGTTGAGGACATTGAATTTTCAGATGGGTAGACCTATTTTTTATCAAATAAAAAGAGTTGGAATGTAGGATATCAAGTCTAAAGAGTCAAGTCAAGAAGCATGGTTGAAGAACAAAAATTTAAATGGTGTACATGTCAAGTGGTTGTGATCAAGCTTGAAGGTGAAAATTTGAGGGTTGCATGGTTAGATGATAAATCACTGAAGAATTTGTTGAGGACCAAAAATTATTGATGACAAATCCAAGGAACAACTTGAAGACGTAGGTTTGTGCCTACAATTTGCTATGTTAGTGCTCATCTGGGAGGGATTGGTGTCTATTGTTGGTTGGTTCCTACATTTGTTGAGTTGGTGCTCAAATTAGGGAATGAAATATCATGTAAGTTGGTGCCTACGAACGTTGTAAGTTGGTGCTTACTTTGTAAAAGGAAGTTTACAAAATATTTACAAATAAAAAATGTATAAGTGTTTCTTATGTAAAGATTTGTATTTCATGATTTATGTGCATCAAATGTTTTAAAAGATAAAAGTAGTTAAAAATAATGAAATATCGATTCACCTTCCCTCTTAGTATTTCTAACAAGAACAACATGCATATTTGATGTTCAAGCATTCTTATAAATTTTGATGAGATATTTATCTTGTTATAGTCCTTTCTTGATGTGCCCTTATTTCAAGCCTAGCTAGATATTCTATTTTTTCATTGTGTTATTATCATGGTGGTGTTTGCAAGAATATCTAACTTATTTTCATGGCATAACACTTGTTGGAGTGCACCAACTTATATTTCCACACATGTTCATGTGAACTTAATCAATTGCTCAATATTAGGTGGTTGGAATATGGTTTTATTAGAGAATTAGTCTTTGTGTGCACACGTTGAGTTTGATTTGCTATTTGATGGTTCTAATATCTTTATTCATATTAAGGTTAATTTCTTGAATTTCCTACTTCACACTTGGAGGGATTCATTTAGGGAGACTTAGGGTTTTAATGGAATGTTCCCCTCTTGGGAATATTTCTAAGGCTTTCATGATTATCCTATAATTATTGGATAGGTTGGCATAATTCTCTAGGGCACACTTTATCTTTTGCACATGTTTTGGGAAATTAGTTTATGGTACTAGAAAACAACATGGTTTTGGCATGAGAATTGATTAGGTCTAATAAATTTGATACTTATTCCTAGGGAACACTTCACATGTGTATAATTTATTATTTATTTTGTGGTTGAAGTAGTTACATGGTGCAATTTTCTAGGATGCACCTGATCCAGACTATCCGAGGAATTCTACATAAAAAGTGACAATAGAGTATGTCACTGATTCATAAAATAAATATTGAAGAGAATTAATATAAAAAGAACTCAATTTTTTTTATTGATTGGTAAAATTATCATGAGACTACATTATGAAAAAAAGCATGGCGTGCTTCATTGTGAAGTCTTGTATTTATACTATTTATAGAGTTTTTTCACCTGGAGTCATGCACTTTTGCTACATTTAAAATACTATGGGTAAATACCATTGGTTACACAAACAATGGGTAACTACCATGGGTGAATATCATAAAATTACTATGGTAAAAACTAAATAATCGTGCAATTATATTTTTTTTCAAAGGAATTCTTATGGTTTTGATATTATAATAAAATTATCGAGTCTAGGCCAGAACCCGTATAAGATGCTTTAGTATCCATAACTATAATAAATTCAAAAGCGCAGAAGATAGAATATCTTTACTTGTGACAATATTTTCCAACAATCTCTTGAAGAACTCTACAAAATACTCCTAATAGTAATATATACTGAAAATACATTAATACACTTCAAAAATTAGTTAAGTTTCCGGTAGAAAACTACTTGCTCCAACTAGTCTATGCAGATGTGTTGACGTCCTTAATCTGAAGTTCCAATCCATTAATCTCTTCTAAAATTATTTTTTTGTTGATCCTTGTTGATCACGGTTACTTACAAGATGGATTTGGCACCACTATTGGAGTGTTTTTCTATCTTTGCAATCATGATGTTCATTATTGGTATTTTAATGTGAATCTTCGATTGTATAATTTCCACCTTTCCTTACAGAAGTGCAAACTTAGTATCCACCAACAATTGGAAGTTCGTATGCTCCTTCTCCTCTATTGTGCCCATATGAAGCAAATATTTTAGGATCCCTTCAAGATATTCCATTAAACAATCCAAGAGACCATTCAATTTCACTAAGTTTCCCTCACTTGATGTTTCCCCTTGCGCCTCCATTATCAAGCTTCCAATCATCTTGTTGTTGTTTTCTGGAGACAACAAACACCTTTGCACTCTATTAAAATTGTTTAGCGTAGGAAAAGATTGAATATGGGATACAAGGGACCATATATAATTAATTTTCCTTCTTATCCTCCCCCATGAAGCATTAATTACCAGAGACTCCAAATCCATACTAATATCATGTGACATTCTTTGGAACGAAATCCAAAAAATACGAAGGAGAAACAAAATTGAGTTTGAAATATGAAGGAGTAGATGCATTGCAAAGTCGAGGCTCCCCATGCCTGTGTGAACTTCATCCCTCTTTGAAGAATTAAACATCACTGCCACTTTCCCCCGCATGCAACCAAAGGATAGCACTGGGTGGAATATAAATGCATACTATGATACCCCAATGTTATGTGCCAAATATATGAAGTTAATGTCGTTTGATGCCTCTCCTTTGATATTTAGTTGTTGACCGTAGCCAAATTAAATAGGTTATTTATCCTTCCTTCTCCCAATGTGGATATCCACATATTTTTTCCATTACATCTAATAGCATTTTCATGAGTTAAAAATATAGCAATGTCTCTCTTGATCACGAGATATGGGATAGAGAGACCATCCTTTGATTAATTTCTAACATCCCTTCTTACATCATGGTACTGTGGTTGGACAAGGAGTTTTCCTTCGAGTTCAGATGTCTAAGCACATGATAGAATTATATTTGTTTGAATTGGGTCGATTTTATCACAATCTTTGAAGAATAGGGGGTAGATCTGATTTGGCCAATCCTTGCGCTTTCCTCACTTGTCTTATAACAATCATTGAGTCACCAAAAATTTTGGCATTTGAAATTTTCCTCTGAGTGACCAATTTCAATCCTTGCTAAAGGGAAAGGTATTTTTATTGATTGTTAATGGTAACCCCAAGCATCAAGAAAATTGTGTCTTTATTTATTCACTGGGGAAAAAAATAACCTCTCCCCCTCCTGCCACTCTTGTGAAATTAGATTTTCACTCCATTATTATGGTTTATTTTGTTTTGTTTTCATGAACCTTGCAAATATCATGGGTGGATACCATGTTTTACCAAAATCATGGGTCATAAACCACCAATAGTAGAAAGGAAATTATTAATCGTGGTAATTTACCAAAATCCACCTAAATTAATTCTCCTCCCTTAGGAAGCAATTGTCCCTATTGGATTGAGTGCCCCCATTAGATTGGAAAATGTTTTCTAAACTTGGCCATAGGTGAGCTACTTGCCTTGTTGTAGGAGCTACCTTGCTTTGACACATTCATAAATTTGGAGCCACTGTTGGTGAGTTCCCTTAACTTGTGTGTCCATTATCTGATCAATGGTTTCCTATTCCATATAGTCGATGTTGAGCTCTGCTAGTCTTAACTGCTCTGCTATCTTTGATATGTCCAATAATGGTGGAAAATATAGCCAAAGGAGGTGAACATTGGACACCCTTGTCATTCATCATTGTCACGCACATCTTTGGAGATGTTGTAAGGTCCATAACGAATTGGATGAAGCTTTCGATGGGGTCTTATGAGGCACTCTTTTTGAAAATACAACCAAGCATAGCATCTCACCTAAAACTTTTGTGGCACTTAGTGTTGATCATGGCATTGCTTGTAAATGGTAATGTATTTCTATAAAATATCATGGACTTGTTGATGGATGCATTGAATCCACTCAAAGAATTTGGAGACTTTGTTGACCTTAAATTAAGCATGGGAATATTTTTCCTATGTGGACACAAGTGGTAGTGCTCTTTGACAAATTTTGGGCACTCGAAAGTTGTATTCCTCGGATAGATATTTCTAACGAGGTATTGTGCACGTCAAATGAAGATCATATGCCAAATTTACGACCCCAAGAAGTTGATGTACCAATTTACCCAAACCAGGCCCATAGTTTTGGCGCTTCATCTCCTAGGGTTAGGTTTTTGGATGTTTAGGGTTCTAGAATTGTTTCTCAATAATAAATAGGCCTTTAAGCCTCATTGTAACACAGTTAAAAGGCATGTAGCCACCACATCTCTTCTCAGAGATAAGCTACCATCGCCCGAGCTAGTTTATTTCCATTTTTTCTATAAGCATATTTCAATTATTTGATATTAATGAAATGAAGTTCTATTTCTATTGCATCTCTGTATTTATGTTTATTTATGTATTTTATTACCTTCTTGCATAAGTCGAGATCAGTGGTATCAAAGTGGTACTGCTCGTTCTCGGTCTTTCTTTGCATGTCCCCAATGAGATCAGGGTATATGGAGTTGGCGCTTGATCTGGTTAAACCTTTGCAAGATCAGCCTCGCAAACCCGAAAAACCTCCCATAGTGGAAGAAAAGAAAGATGAGCGAGCAGGAGATCTTATCAAAATATTTCTCGAGGAGGCCCTTAATAAACATAGGAACGTGATGATGGATAAATTTTCCTAGATCCTTCGACGACTACCAACCGGTGACACATCTTCATTCGGCAGCCATGTAATGTTCCCAAAATTAGCATGAAGCTAATTGGAACATTGATTTTTTTTATGTCATCTAGGAGGTGAGTAAAATGGGTAAAAAGAACCATAAGTAGGAATAAATCCCTCATAGTGTGAAAGGGATCAATAGAGTAGCTTTGTTTTGCACCTTCCAGTGTGAAATGGGGCAAATGCATGAGGACAAGGTCAAGTTTGACCAAGTCAACAACGCTGCCTAAGAGGGTGTGGATTGCTTGGGAAGACAACGTAGTTTGAAAGGGAGGAAGATAAATTGTGGAAGAACCCAAATGTGTGGGGTCCAGGGCAAAGAGGCATTCACTTGCATAAAAGGAGGAAGAGGCAGCCATAGTGAGACATGTTTGAGTATTTGATTATTGGTCTTGTAGACTTCTTTCATTCTCGGGCTATTTAGTAGAGTTGCAATGCTGTTTAGCACGAGATATTCCTGTTTAGGATTCCTTATCCTTCTTGAGAGGCCTCTTGAAGGATCACACTTCATTTCTCCACAACTAGGCTCAAGGCCAAAGCCACTTCCTTCAGCTACAACATTATTCCTGCTGAAGTATAACGTTGTGTTGTAGGGTGTTGCAGTGGAGGGTTCCACAACACAATTCCTTGGATCATCTTTCAGAGGAGGGAACTTATATTCCTCGGGAAGGTTAGTGAGGAAGGTTTCAAAGCTGATTTTCATATCTTGGCATCAGGCCAAGCATCTCCCATCACCAACAGCGCAGTCCCTTCTCTAGACTGCGTTATTTCAATGAGTATTTGTAGTGGGGGTTTGCACCACTATCTCAGAGGGTTAGATCTTCAGTTCTAGGATTAGCCTTGCACTCGGGAGATCCATTGGAGGAGGTTTGCTTCATATTGGACATCTTATTCAACCATCTCCATTCATTCTAGTTTTTATTTGCAGCTGCTACCCTGCAACTCTGGCATTTCTGCAGATTTTCCATTTGTATATATATTGCAGCCAATCCTTCTAAGGATTGTTGTACTATTGTTTTCAGGGGTTGAGAGCTTTCTCCCCCACATTTCTTGAGCCTGATATTGTCATATCATTGTATTATCATTCTTCATGTTGTAGTGTCTCATATAAATTGCGCAGTCATAACTTGGGCACTCTTGAGGCGGATTATTGCTTAAGCTTGAGTGATCATTTCCTCAAGATATTGTACACATTCTGCTACTATAATGTTTATAAGATGTCTATGAGTTCTTATGTTATTTTCTGGAGTTGATGCAACCCTTCTCTTCATTCTTATGTTTGCATATTGCTGGATCTCCACATTTGGAATATCTTAAGTTATTCCCAATAGTGTAGAATTTCCCTATTTTTGGATATTATAGTGGTATCAAAGCTACAATATTAGCTCAGCCTGTGAGTCTAAGACAAAGGAGAGGATGGGATTTATCTCATCATATTTCATATCCATGAAGAACCTCCCCAAGGAGGATAAGCAGATAGAAGAGGAAGGACCCTGCACTTCCTATTCTCATCGAGAAGGAGACAGAGAGATGAGCAGGAAAAAGACTCCATCTTCTGGAGGAGAAAAAGGGGATAGGCTTACAAAGCTTCTTCCTAAATGTGTACAAAATATTCATGAAGATTTCAAGAAAATAAGGAGGGAGATGTATGAAGAATCTCCAAAAGAGTTTGAATCTAAAGCAAACTCTAGATTGACATATAAGGAGTGTGAGAAAACAGTCACACACCATAACACACAGCGCAGTCACATGCCCAGGATTGATAGGAAAGAGATGGGAAGAGGAGAAGAGGTTGCTAGGAGGGAAAATCTTAGTAATTTCCTGAAAGAGTATGAGTCTCAAACTCAGAAATTCCGAGATCATCTCAGTTTTCCAGAGTTTTGCAAGATCAAGGTGAAGGGGAGAGAGCAGAAGGATATATTTCTTCTATCTACCTTTGAAGTTTCACCTACATGTTCAGCCAAACCTTGGGTGGAGGAGTTAGATACCTTCTTGCAGCAGCACCAAATTCTTGAAGATGAAGCCATAAAAGTTACAATGCTACATATGAGAGGTAAGGCCTATGCCTGGTGGATCTTTGAATCCTTTTCTTTAAGAAATGTAAACACTACATCTTATGCAATTTTCACTAAGGCATTAGTGAGAAGGTTTGATAGAAGGATTCATGAGACACACATGGTGGAGCTAAACAAGGAAACTCAAACATAAGCCTTGCATGAAAACGGAATACCGCTTCAGAAAACCATAGGGGAGGCTGAAAACTTGCACCATACCTTGTCAGAAGAAAGACTTTCATCTCACACCTTTGAGCAAGGAAGCATGGAGATCTCTTTTTCAAAGAGGGATCCAATCATTGGGAGGTTTCCAATTCATGTTGCAGAGATTTAGGGCAACAACGCTGTCACATCTAGAAATTATCTAGTGCCTCATGCAGAGGAAGGAGGAGCTCTTGCTCCAAGTAGAGGGATGCTTGCATCTTTGCAAGGAAGTCCCTAGGATCTCATGTGTGGAGATCAAGGCACATCTCATGATCTAAATGTTCCATTGATGAGGAGGTGTGGAACCATGGAGACACAAGGAGGAGATAGGGAGGAGGACTAGCATCATGAGATGAGATGTACACACCCCTATCCACTTCAGCAGGTTGATGCACCCAAGGAGAAGACTGGATTGCGCAGTAAGGGCATGGACAGATTTGTCCATTCATATATGCAGTCATCTTTTGAGGATGATGTCTCATTGCATGGAGACATTTCACCAAGGAGGCCACTGCATCAACAAAGGAGGATGGATGCTTCACCAGTTGAGGCACCACTCATTGATTTCAAAAGAGTGGGGACCTTGGGAGAGCTTGGTATAGCGTTGGGAGTCTTGGGTAAACTCAAGGATAGAGGGAGAGTTCTCTCAACATCATCATTACCCACTTCCATTTCAGATTCTACGTTGTGGCAGAAGCAGCAGGGGAAGGATAGCAGCCTTCCAACTTGCATCTTTGGCATGGGAGATGTCAAAGAGGAGGATGACCATGTGACAAATTTTCTTCATGAGAGATCATCAGTGCTGTCACTATGGAGGATAGATCCATATTGGAACTCTCGGCTGTTGGTGGAGTATTCCAAGGATATTTTCACTTGCATGATATTGGATGACCAGTCGTAGGAGGAGGGATATTCAGTCAGAGATGGGGTCATCTACTATCATGGTAGGATCTTCTTATCTGGAGCTTCCCAGCTCAAGGAGAAGTTGCTTTGAGCAGCTCATGAGGATTTCCTTTTTAGCCACATTGGTTCTATGAGAGCATACCACACCATCATGGAGGGGTATTTTTGGAAGGGGTTTGAGGAGGAGATATATCAACATATGAGGAGATGCATGAGACATATGGAGATGGAGGAGATACATAACTCTTTGGAAGAGTTAGCACAACCACCTCTTTTCTCTTTGAGGATGAGAAGAGACTCATTTATGAGCCACTCCCTTTTTATGAGAAGAATATATGGTAATGGTATTCATTGTTTACATGATTATTTATATAATGTATGTATATATCCCTTAACCATATCTGTGCAGGATGTTGCTCCAAGGAGGAGCATTCTTTCTTTTAGGCTTCATGGTCTACTTGAGGCCATAAACATGATTGATGGCTATTCCCTAGGAGGACTTGGGGAAGAGGTATATTATGGAGGACATGATCATTTGACACCATGTATCATTCATTTCCTCCATACTTATGAGGAGATTGGAGCAGCAGGCAAGTGGTTGAAAAGCCACACATTTTATCAGTCTCTATTGCAGTTGAGGGTCAAGCTACGTTGGTTGCATTTGAGGGACCATTGTCCTTCTCACTTGTTACACATGGCAGCAAGCATGATTCTCATTTTTTCTCTCTATGGTTATATTGTTTTTTTCTTTATGAGGAGCATGTTTGGGAGAGAGACACATTGGATGGATGTGTCCCGTGGGAGAGAAGATCTCCATATTTTTTGCAGTACATGTTCTAAGGGGAGCATGGGAGATCATATGGCCACCACAGAAACACATTTGTCTCTTTATGAAGGGGGCCATAGGATTGAATGGAATCCATATGATGGTGACTTCCAACCCATCATATATGGAATGGTTTGGGCTAACTTGATTTGCAGCATTGGAGGAGAGATCTTTGGAGATCTAGTCCTGATATTGCCACTTGAGGGAAACCTTATTGCAGCCCAATATCAGCCAACACTCTACACTTATCATAAGTGGAGAGATGGATAGTGTGGGGTAGGCTACCTTGCCTACCATATGTAGATTTTCATCCCACCTAATTTGCTGGAGCCAAAGGTGGAGGACAGTTTTCAGGAGTTGCCTAGTTGGGAGGTGACTCATTTTTCATGGCTAATAGCTTGGGGATGGAGGATACATATGGGAGATATAGTTCCCATTATAATTCAGATCCCATTCCTCAAGGGGACCTCTAGAAATCACTTTGCTATCCTCTTGAGTATTTTATCTTTACATGATGATAGCTTGATAGCTGACTTGCATGCTGAGGAGGAGTAATGTGGAGACGTGATTGATGAGATAACATCTGTTTACTTGGAGGAGATCATCATACATGGATGCTACAGGGAGAGGAGGAGAAATAGCTCAGTATATCCTTGCACTTGCTTGAGGACAATCAATCTTTGAGAGGGGAGGACTGTAATGCTCCCAAAATTAGCATGAAGCTAATTGGAACATTGATTTTGCTTATGTCATCTAGGAGGTGAATAAAATGGGTAAAGAGACCCATAAGTAGGAATAAATCCCTCATAGTATGAAAGGGATCAATGGAGTAGCTTTGTTTTGCACCTTCCAGTGTGAAAAGGGGCAAATGCATGAGGACAAGGTCAAGTTTTACCAAGTCAACAGCGCTGCCTAAGAGGGTGTGGATTGCTTGGGAAGACAGTGCAGTTTGAAAGGGAGGAAGATCAATTGTGGAAGAAACCCTAATGTGTGGGGTCTAGGGAAAAGAGGAATTCACTTGCATAAAAGGAGGAAGAGGCAGCCATAGTGAGACATGTTTGAGTATTTGATTATTGGTCTTGTAGGCTTCTTGCATTCTCGGGCTGTTTAGCAGAGTTGCAATGCTATTTAGCACGAGGGATTCCTGTTTAAGATTCGTTCTACTTCTTGAGAGGCTTCTTGAAGTATTACACTTCATTTCTCCACAACTAGGCTCAAGGCCAAAGCCACTTCCTTCAGCTACAACGTTATTCCTGCTGAAGTATAATGTTGTGTTGCAAGGTTTTGCAGTGGAGGGTTCCACAACACCATTCCTTGGCTCATCATTCAGAGGAGGGAGCTTCTATTCCTCAGGAAGGTTAGTGAGGAAGGTTTTAAAGATTATTTTCATATCTTGGCATCAATCCAAGCATCTCCCATCACCAACAACGCGGTCCCTTCTCTAGACTGCATTATTTCAGTGAGTATCTGTAGTGGGGGTTTGCACCACTATCTCAGAGGGTGAGATCTTCAGTGCTAGGATCAGCGTTGCACTCGAGAGATCCATTGGAGGAGGTTTGCTTCAGATTCGACATCTTATTCAACCATCTCCATTCATTTTAGTTTTGAGTTGTAGCTGCTACCCTGCAGCTCTGGAATTTCTGCAGATTTGCCATTTGTATATATATTGCAGCCAATCCTTCTAAGGATTGTTGTAATATTGTTTTCAGGGGTTGAGAGCTTGCTCCCCCACATTTCTTGAGCCTGATATTGTCATATCATTATATTATCATTTTGCATGTTGCAGTGTCTCATATAAACTGCACAGTCATAACTTGGGTACTCTAGTGTAGCAGTGTTTGTCATGTTTCATGTACTTGTTACTTGAGGCTAATTATTGCCTAAGCTTGAGTGATCATTTCCTCAAGATATTGTACACTTTCTGCTACGATAATGTTTATAAGATGGCTATAATTTCTTCTGTTATTTTCTGGAGTTGATGCAACCCTGCTCTTCATTCTTATGTTTGCATATTGCTGGATCTCCACATTTGGAATATCTTAAGATATTCCCAATAGTGTAGAATTTCCCTATTTTGGGATATTACAAGCCACTCTACTCCTTTTAAGGTACAAGTTAACTTTGACATTCCCATATTTGAGGGCCAAATAAATGAAGATGTCATAGATAGATGGCTGAATATATTAAACAGATATATTTCAGTACATGACTTTTCCAATTGGGAAAAAAAAAGAATTCACTCCTCAAAGTCGCCCCCCATGTCAAGAATTGGTGGGAAAACTACTATGAGCAAAAGGACGAGAGGAAATCCTCCCTATTCTCGGTCGCACCCACTTGGAATTCTTTCCGAGATGCCATCAAGGAATTATATTACCCCGTGGGGAGCTATGAGGACAAGTACATACAATGTACTATGATACGATGGCAAAGGGATCAATATGTGCATGGATTGATGAATATGTTCCATACCTTGCGTACAAAGGTGGGTATCAAAGATTCAGAGAAGCATTTGGTGCTTAAGTATCACAGTTTGCTACACAAAAGAATCTAAGAGGAAATGGAGTTCCTCGACATCTCCTCGCTTGGTGCAGCATACCGGTATGCTACCAAGATTGAGCAGAAAATCAAACAGATGAAATGATAATTTGGATTTGTGAATCAGAAGGAAGGGAAAGGCACCCCAAAAATGCAGAAAAAAGGATGAAGTCAAGGGAGGGCGGCCTAAGACAACCTGCCGAAGCCGCAAGTGAAGAAAAACATCACAAAGCCAAGAAGGACATGGGAAAGTGGTGTGAGTTCCATAAGAGCTCCACTCACAACAAAAGTGAGTGTCGGGCCAAGCAGACATTGGTGGCCAAGCTAAAGGATTAAGAATAAAATGCAGGGTCTGAATCTGAGTTAGAATCTGACATGGGTAATGACAAAGTGAAGTAGGTTATCGATGTGGAGCCTAGTTCCACCGTTGCTACCACCAAGATCCAGAAGGAGGAACTTGAAGACCGAGAGGAGGGGTAGCACCTATTCCATTCCCAAAGGTGAGAGAACGGTTCCTTGCTACAGTTCATTGTCGACAACAGGAGCCAAAATAACCTCATTTCAGTAGAGGTCGTGAAGTGACTGGGCCTACCAACAACAACACACCCACAATTGTACGCCATCGGGTGGATTCACCAAGGACGGGATTTCTGTGTCATCCATAAATGTAGCCTTCCCTACAGCATCAAGCCCTTCATGGATGAGGTATTATGTGATGTTGCTCCTCTTGAATTTTGTGATGTACTATTAGGCCAACCCTACTTGTGGAAGTGACATGTTGTGTATGATTCTAGGCCTCACATGTTATTGTTACTTTGGGCAATAAGTTGCATAGGATATCAGAGGTAGCACTGCCTACTGCCATCTCTTTGATCATTGCAAAGAAATGAAATAAGCTCTGTTATGGCCTAAATCTACCTCAGGCTGAGAAAGGCAGAGTCTAGGGTAACATCAAACCACGCTTAATCTGGTAGCTAGCCCTACCAGATCGGGAGAGGGCTCTCTCTTGGTAAATCTCAGCAAAAAATGTTTAGTGAGGCTTGAGATGACTTGAATAAAGGCTGATTTTAGGCTAGGTATATATGTAAAGGAGTTTGATTTGATTTTTAGGGTGTTTTTTGGATCAAAGGGAAGGGCAGATTTTGGGTCTGGGAAATGAGCAGTTTTGCAGGGATTTGAATGGGGCAAGATAGGCAATTGTTTTGATGTTTCAATTTTGAATGAAATGGATAGCTCAGACCGGTGAAGAGTTGAAGAGGGCAAGAGACTTTCAAGAATCCTCTTCAGACAGTTGAAAACAAATAAAATTAAATAAAACTCAAGGTAGAGCACTGCAAATCCAATGAATTCCACCTTTATCCTTGTTTGTTTAACTTAAGAAGAAATAAGAGGGAAGATGATACACATAATGCACCAGTAAACTTACATTAACAAAGAGAAATACATCATCAAAACAAAGAGCCACATGAATCCCAACGAGTTCTGCAAACCCTGGTCTATTCCTTTACCAAACTGCAGAGATGAAATGTACAATGAAGCTCAAAGCAATCCCAAGTGTCCAACCAGGAAAATGACTGAAAAAATACAAGATATAGACAAGCATAACTCATTCCCATGCCTCTAGGGGTCGAGCTCACTAGTTTAGGAGATGTTTCAACAAGATCTAAACTAAGAACTGGAAAATAGGCAGTGGAACAGCTTGCCTCTATAAGATAGGAAACTGATTCATTCAGTTGCAATTCACCTTTTGATGAATGAATCTACTTTCATGAGTAAAAATTTGCCAAAATTACATCAAGAGCCATGAAATTACATCAAATTACATCAAAAGTTTTACATGTGGAAGTAAGAAAGTCAAACTGGCCAAAACTAGGCGAAAAACAGAGTTACTAAGTGAAAAATGAGCCAAAATACCCAATGCGCCGCACCTGAATTCTCTATGCGTCGCGCCTGTTTGGAGCCAATTTTGAAGGCCTTCCCGGTGTCCAAATTGAGCGCATGATAGCTGGTTGGAAATCTATGCTTGTCTACTTTCAAACACAAGTATAATTTCTGAATTTGGTTTCCATTTTCCCCTCCAAAAATGAGTTTTCCCAACATTTATTCCTGTGTGTCCAAAAAGGGGCAGAAAGGTCATTTTTAGGGTGTCTTTGACCCTTCTGGAAACCCATAACTTGTCAAAATCTCTGGGAAATGGGTAGGTAGGCCTAAATTTTCATGAAAAATCCAAAATACAAAGTTTTACCCAAGAGGAGCTCCCAATCATAAGCGCGTGCCAAGTGGCGCAACGCGTCGGGCTGAAAAATCTATGTTTAGGCCAAAAAAAACAAAATTTGAAAAATGTGTCCCAAATTTCTTGAAATTTGGGCTGAGTTTCCTCCATCATGCACTATGCTGGGCCAAGGAAGCTTCGGCCAAAATTTGAAGTCTATCTTACCTTTTCCGACGCTTTAACGCCCTTTTCAACTTAGCCTTCAGGATCTTGATTCGTGCCTTGCAAACATGATTTCTTGCCCAATAATGATTCTTCATGTGCCTCAACATGTTATTTTCCTTGTTGGCCTTCTCCAACAACTTCTCCAAATGAATATTGACCCTTTCGAGCCAAGTTTCTCGATTAGCCTCAATCTCTCGCTCAATGGATGTCATCTCGGTTTGGCTCCTTTGGGCAGCTTGCCGGTTCTCACTTATATTTTTAACCTCCATGATAGTTTTCTGATCTTCCAAATTTTTGTTTCTCTGCTCAAGGTAATTTATGATCCATTGGGCTCTTTGCAACTTGACGAACAAAGTGTTTATTTCCGCCTTCTGCTCCTGAACAATCTCTCTCAACTTTGAGCTCGGTGAGCCCAAATCATCATCAATGAGTATGAAATCGGTATCCTGGCCTCCTGAAGGCCCCTCATAATGTATGGGCCTCTTACCCTTGTCCTATACCTGTACCTTTGTTGCTAATGACAGAAGTGAGACCCCTTCCACCCCGGGTGGAGATAATACTCGCCTGGCTGCTGCAAATAACCCTCTAGTGCCTCTCTGATAAGTGAAAAACACCGACATACTAGTGGTCTGTGTCTCATGACCTTAATGCTGATATGAAGGATCACCTGCCTCATGAAAAACCTCCGAAGGTACCTGAGAAGCTGTGAAGAAATCATTAGAAATGAAATCCTCCCATGAAATACCCTGCAAGCCAACTGATGCATAACCACAATTTTGATGAGTGAAAAGTGATAGATACTGCTATATTTCCGCTCAGGAGTTTTCCTTTGCATGAGAGTGGTCATCTTCTCAATATTCCGGCACATGAAATAAGGAAGGTTCATCATCCTCACCCTGGTGAAATGCATCAACAACCTGATATGATAGGCATAGAGACGTGAAAACCGGCCCTCACAACTGAAATATTTGATAATAAGTTTCATTAGAGGAGCATATGAATCCTTTAGGAACTGGAAGGGAAAAACTCTGCTAAGTTGTCTCACAAAACTAGGCTTGATATATGGCTCATAGTGTACCCTATCAACCTGCTGCCTTTTGTTCCATTGTTCTCCAACATTTGGTATTCCGGTTGCTTGAGAGATAGTTTCAGGTGTTAAAGTGAATGTCACACCTGCAAGGGTGACTTGGCCATCATGTAAATGCAACACAAACAAATGGGCCAGGTCTTGATGGTGGTGGACCCTCGCAACCATTTCAAAAAATTGATAATAAGACTATTGTTGAAAACATGCCATAGCAAGTGGACAAGCCTGCAATTCAGCCAATGAAATAGGATCCTCCCTCACATGTCTGCCACTCTTATGAGGTCTTCTAGGTGCATGCAATTCAGCTGTGGAGTCACTGTCTCGGTCATAAGATGTATCGGTCTCCATGATTTCCAAAGTCTATCTTGTGTTGGATGAAAATGAGAAGTTTGGTGTCTTTTATTTTGTTTCCAAATATGTGATAATATGGGAGGGACTATGGAGGGATAGGGTGGTGGAAATGATGGAATATTACCAAGTGAAATATGTCAATTGAAGAGTTTTGGGGAAGTCACTTGATTTATAGGGATAGCCTTGGGGTTTGGGAAAATTCATAATTGGGATGTGGAATAATGGGAATGGGATAGGAAATGAGTGCCTTAGGGATATAAGGGAATAGGAAAATGGGCTGTTGTAACAGGATAAACAGTGATGAGGGAAAAAAGAAGGTGGAGAATGGAAGTGATAGGCACAAAAATAATTTCATAAACCCTAAAGGAGAATTCTTCAAACAAGATAATAGGGTTTGATTTTTTTTTTGTATTTAAATTCTCATAAACAACACAAAACACCGGTTCATGGGCAATGGAGAGTTTGCATGACTTACTTGAACAAAGAGGGACTGAGTCGATTTGAAGATTTGGAAGAAATGGAAATGAATTTGCTTGCTGCCATATGCGTCGCGCAACAAACCCAGTGCGTCGCGCAACTTCAATGCGTTGCGCATGAACAATTTCACAACAGTGGGGGCCAACCCAATGCATCGCTCCTGCCCAATGCGTCGCGACACCCAGCCAATGCGTCGCACAGGGAAATTTTACACAGTCTACCTTCAAATGCTTGTTTTTGCTCTTCACGGGATATCCTTGGTTCACTACTATTCTCTTGGCATTCAAATGAATTCTTGAAACATAAAAATGATATATATACCAAGGATTTTAATTCTTCTTTAAAAAAACCCACTTTGCAATGTTTCAAATTTTTGAAACTTTTCAAAAACTCTGTTTTGCTTCATTTGGATTTTTGACTGAATGATGTCCTTCTGTTTGTTCTTGCAGGGAATGGATGGCTGGAGCTTGAGAAAGGCGACCAGGGTTGCCAGTGATAGTATTATTACAACTGAGAAAACTTAAAAACACATTACATTTATACATAAAGATGAAATACTCTATTTTTCTTCAAAATAGAGTTTTGAAGAAAAATACATTATTAAGCATATGATGATGAAATTTTTAGCATTGAAACCTTATATCAAACTCCTCATGTGCCTGCTAACCATTATTGAGGATTTTGCAGAGCTTATTAATGAAACCCTAGACCTAATGAGACTAAAACCCTAAAAATGACTCTTTGCAAACTATGAGACCGAAAATGACTGCAAATGATTTTAATGAACAGAAATAGCCCAGCAGGTAAGGGACATGAGGGACATGAGCAACAAGCCACTGCCGTCAGATGATCCATGCTCCTAATGGAATGCAACTAACTGAATGAGACACCTAATATGCAATGCAACGAGAGAAATTTGAGCTCTGATGGAGGGATGAAGATACCGACACTAACATTGGCTCCAATGGGGATGGTAGCTCCTTGGAGGTGCCAAGAACTACAGATCTCTGGGAAAGTAGGCAGTGCCTTCGTCCATTGGGCTATGGAGTCAATAACTTCGACACCAAAACAAGACTCTTGACTCATTTCATGACTGAAAATTGACACAAAACTGACTCAATTTCGAAACCAAAAATGACTGAAAGACCTGACTCATCAAATCAAACCAAAACTGAGATCAACCTTCAATTTTATAGCCTTCACCTCGGGCCCCAAACTGAAAAAATGATGACAGCACATGCTTGCAATGAAACTTATACAAACCGGTATGTATAGTGATATGACATCATAAAACATTTCAAAAATAGTACCGTTTGAGTAGCCGACCATTGACCGGCCCTCCTGGACAATCTTCTCCATTCATTTATTTCAAAAGGAAAGCATTTTGGCCTCAATATGCAGCAATTCTGAAAGGTTCTTTCCAAATATTCTCGAACTTGCCATGCTTACCTTTATCTTCGTTTCTTACATCCCATTTCAGCACCACTTCTTCTAATTGAAACTTTTCCGCCTTTTCCTTTCGATCATATATCTTCTTGATTCTCTCTTGCAGCTTGAAAGTGTTTTGAAAAACCTAGTCTCTAGTCTGATGTAAACAGATCATTTGATTTATTCTCCGTTGCATATGATCATCTTCGCTGCCAGCTTCCTGCAGAAGTTTAACCACTAGAACTGCGAGAGAGGTCAGGAATACTGTGTCAACACCATACATGAGCTCAAAAGGAGACATGCCAATAGATTTCTTTTGACTCACTCTGTCTGCCCAAAGTGCATTAACCAATTTCTTATGCTAACTTTTCTTGTTTATTTCCAGCAGATTTTTGATAATGTTGACGAAAGATTTATTTAAGGATTCGGCCAATCCGTTGCCTTGTGGATGATATGTGGTTGGGTGCCCCAAAGTAATTTGATCATTATCACAAAAGTCAATCATTCTTTTAGATTTGAAGGCTGCTGCATTATCAGTGATCAACTTATTTAGACAACCAAAACGAGACAAAATATTGTTTTCAAGAAATGAAATGATTACCAAATCTTTGGCCTGCCTGGTGGGAACCGCCTCAATCCATTTAGTAAAATAGTCTGTCATTGTAAGGATCCATCTATGCTGTGCTGAAGAAGCAGGATGGATTTCGCCAATGAAATCCAAACCCCACTACTCAAAAGGAGCACTTACTTCAATGGGCTTGAGCAGCAAAGGCTGCAATTTTTTCCTCCCTTCAAAAATCTGACATTCATGGCAGCTTTTAACGGTTTTGTACACATCAGCAAAGAGAGTCGGCCAATAATATCCCGCTCTCAAAATTTTGTTGGCCGTTGTTTTCCAGAAAAGGTGACCTCTGCAATCTCCTTTATGAAAGTCTTCCATAACCTTCTTTGCTTCTTCTTCAACCAAACAATTGAGCAAAACATCACTGGGATCTCTCCAATAAAGTGCATTATTCATGATACAAAACTTGGCAGCCTTTAATTTCAGCGTCCTACTTTTGTTTTTAGCCATTCCTGGCGATGGTGATAGATTTTGGAGCACATATACAATGTCCGAATACCAAGGAGAAAGAACACAGATTTATGATACCTGAATTAGCGAAGTTTCTTCATTTTCCTCGGACATAGCAGTAATGAGATTAATGTCCAAGGCATGCAAATTTGACTCAGCCATTAGCTTATCCAGCCCCTGTCCTTTGATAAGCTTTGTAGGCTTTATCTCCACGTCATATTCCAACAAGGCAACAATCCATTTACCTCGTCTCCCTTCTGGATCTGTTTGCACTAAGACATCCTTAACAGCAGCATTAGGAACATAAGCAAGAATGTGAGAATGTAGAATATATTCTCGAAAATATTTCAACGCTTTCACTAAGGCAAGAGCTTGCTTTTCAATAATATTATACTTTAAGGCTGCATCTCTTATGGTTCGGCTAAAAAATGAAATTGGTTTTTCATGCTGATCTCTTTTCTGCATCAAGACTGCTGCCATAGTATGATCCGAGGCAAATGAAAACAAAATAAAATCCTCAGTATAGTCCAGGTTAATCAAAACCGGAGCTGAAGAAAGAGCCAATTTTACTAAATTGAAAGACTTTACTGCTTCCTCAGTCCACTTCACTACACTATCTTTCTTGAGCATGTTTGTGATTTCCCTTAAATGTTCTACAAGATTGGGCACAAAGCGACGTAAGAAATTCATCTTACCGTTGAATGATTGGATCTCCTTTTTGTTTCGGGAAAGATCAATTTGCTGAATAGCTTCTACTCGAGCTAGATCAATGCGGATGCCATCCTTTGATATAATATGACCAAGAAGCTTGCCCTCATCCATGGCAAACAAAATCTTCTTTGGATTGAGAGACACACCATATTTTCTACACCGCTGAAAAACAATCTTCAAATGATGAAGGTGCTCTTCATCTGAATTAGAAAAGACTGTCAAATCATCAAGATACAAAACTAGAAAAACATCCTTTTCATTTGCAAATGCCATATCCATTGCTCGCTGAAAGGTCGCACCAGCATTCTTCAAACCGAAAGGCATTTAGCATAATGGAAAGTTCCCCACGGAGTGGTGAACGCTGTTTTGTATCTATCATCCTCATGGACTAGAATTTGGTTATAATCGGAATAACCATCGAGTAGCGACATGTGGGATGCTCCCACTACTCGCTGAAGTATGTGATCCATTTTGGGCAATGGATAATTATCTTTTAAATAAAATTTATTCAGATTCCTAAAATCAATGCATAAGAGAATCTCACCTGTTTTATTGCGCACGAGCACCAAATTAGAAATCCAATCTGAAAATCTTATGGGAATGATGATACCAGCCTTGTACAACCGATTCACTTCCTTCTCTATTGAGGGCAGCAACCTTGGATTTATTCTTCTCAATTTTTGCCGAAAGGGCTTTTGATTTGGCTTGATCGGAATGGTATGATGAATTATGTTTGTGTCATATGTCTTCAAATCTGAATAATCCCAAGCAAATACATCAGCAAAGGAAGATAATAAACTGATATACTTTTCTTTTACCTGTGGGGGCAATGCTTTGGACAATTTTACCATTTTAGGATTTTCTGCTGATCCAATGTTCACATCCTCAACTCCTTTCTCGGTTGGTCGCAAGGTTGGTTTTCGAGCTACATCATCTTGGTCGAAAAGCTCTTCTAAAGGTATGAGACCTTTAGGAATGACATTATCCTTCAGCTGCAAAAATTCCATCTGATTGACTTGCACATCAGCCTCGCCATCATCATGCTCCACATCAATAGAAGTGTCTTTGAACTTACCTTCATTTTGCAGAAACTCATCAATTTCTTCGTCATCTTGAAACACTTGCCAATACCTTTGGTTATCAGGAACAGTCAGACGATGCTTCACATGGATTTCAAATTTGTTGCTTGAATTCATCGGAATTTTCAAATTACTTGCTGCTTTTTCAAGTGCATCTACAATACCATTCTAAATACGAGGCACACATGTCAAAGTATAATTTGAAAACAATCTCAAGATATCTAGTACCGCATTGCGATAGGCCCGCATTCGAGGATGCTTAGCTTGATATTCGCCTTTCACTTGCTTGATAACTAACTCGGAGTCACCATACACTGCAATCCTTTTGGCATTTAACTTTCTAAGAATTTTCAGACCAGCAATTAAAGCTTCATATTCAGCCTCATTATTTGAACAATCAAAAGCCAATTTATAAGAACATACCCTTACATTACTTGGCACTTTGTTTGGGGAAGAAAAAGGGCTGCATACCCAAATTCCAATTCCAGCACCGTCATTTCCTACTGCACCATCAAAATCCATGGTCCACAAACCATCTTCATCCTCTTCCAAATGCTGAGATTCTGTTTTCTATGTTACTTCTGCTTGCTGTCCATCAACATTTTGCTGTTGTCGGGAGGATGATTGCTCATCAGTACTATCAATTCTTTGTCTCTCTTTCTTTAGGACCTCTCTGAAATTTTCAGTGATTTCCGGAATGTCTTCTACTTCAATTAATTAACTATTTACATCATTAAAACTATCTGAGTACAAAACAAATGATTCTAAATCAGTATGTACATAATTGATCGGATGATTTACCGGTTTCTCCTTGCTAGTAATCATATACTTCATCTTTTTCTCCCGGTATAATTTTCTCATTTGACCAAACACGGGAATTGTAGCATAGGAGAAATCAAGCTACAATTTCCCTTTAATTTTCGCTCCCCAAGATCTGGAAAGAAGCATGCCAAATCTAGGAGGAATATCCGCCACAAACACATCCATCAAAACATATTTAGTCGGAATTTGATCCAAACTGACCACCAAATATTTGATAAGGCCAATGCATCTTACTCTAATAGAATTGAAAGAATAAAGATAATGATACTTTTTAGTGATATCCAATCCCAATTTCTCCATGATTTCCCTAGGCATGAGATTATGAGAGGCTCCGGAATCAAACATAGCATTATGTAATACATAGTTGTGCAATCTAAGGCTGATGTAAAAAGGAGGTACATCACTACCTAGAGACTCACCATCCAATTCTAGACCAAAAATCAACTCAGGTTGATCATCTTCCACGTTCACCATATCAGACAATGGATCTAAACTCAAAATTTTAGACACCTGACCCTTATAGCTACTGTTCTTCATCAATTCAGTCAAAGGAATGGATACTTTTAACTTAGAAATTTCATTTTCTAAGTTAAAAACTGAAGTTTTCTCTACCTCTTTAGCTGGAACATCCTTCTTTTCAGTCTTCTCCCTTGATATACTTGGCTGATTGGATCTTTCATTTGCTAGTGGTGATTTTCTAGTAGTGGGATTAGCTGTCTCTTTCCCCTTTTTCTGCACAACAAGTGAATCATTCTTTGGTGTTGTAGCTTCCTTTCTCTTTTGAATTGGATTAATGGGCACATCTCTACTTCTGAGTGAATATTGTCATTGCTGGGCGGTCAAGGCATTCATGTACCCCCTCTGATATTCATCAGATTCTTCTTCAAAAGCTATCTCATTTGCTAAGATGAAATTCTCGTCCTTTTGTACAGCTGAGTTTTTCAAATACTCCTCATATTTAGTAATAAAAATTGGCATATCATCAAGTGTAAAGAAATGATTCTCTTCTCCTATCACATTCTCTTCATCATCTGATTCCGAACCATGAACAAAATTCTGCTGTAAGGGTGTCTTCACTTGTTGTTGTACTGTTGGTTCTTGTGCTCGCTGCTCTCTTTTCTTGATTCTAAATTGCGGTTGCTGTTGGCCACGGAAGTTAGGATTTATGATCTGTGGTTTAGAATGATCAATTGTTAATCTTTCAAACATCTTTTCCATCTTACGGAGCACTTGATCTAAAGTGGAAACCTCTTCCTTTATTGCTACTTTCTTTTCAGCTTTCATTCTAGCTCTCCTGGAATTCAAATTAGCTTCAACGCTGACTGCAATTTTATGCATATATTCTAAAGTGCCCGGATCTCTTTCTCTTAATTGATAGGCCATGTCAGGATAGAAACCATCCAGAAACTTAATTAAAGCTGACCCCCTAGGTGGCTTTATATCAGCAGGATTTTAATTGTAAACAGAATTGAATCTAATACAATAATCTTGAACTGACTCACCAACATTCTGCTTGATATTGTCATATTTGGAAAGGATCGAAAGAGGATCTTTCTTCACTTCCCATCGATCCAAGAATTTTCTCTAAAGATTAGGCAATGTAGCAATACTTCTAGCCGGCAAAGCTCTGAACCACTTTCTTACTTAACCTCCAAAGGTTTGTACAAGCAGTCTCATTGTCATATTTTCTGCATCAATCTCATGAAGGTCAAAGAAATCTGCCATCCTATCCACATGTTGCTGAGCATTAACACTTTGAGGAGTGCCATCAAACAATGGAATTTTGCTTTGATAATCAGTGGGCATGTCATCCAAGTTTTGAGGCAATGCGAGGGGTGCAAATCGGGCAACCATTACTCTTGGTGGATTTACAACCGGGTTTGGGGATATAGGAGGAGTCAGAGCAGTTTATGTATGAGGTGTATGTGGTGTGGATGGAGGTGATACTACTACAGATTGTTGATTAGAGATATAAGGTTGCACGGGAATGGTGGGAATTAAAGAAGGCTCGGTAGGAATTTGTGAACTAGATGTAACTGCGGATGACCCAAGAGTTGCAGATGCAGACTCTATGAATTCGGGAATGTTTGTTGCCATAATGGAATTCTGAATATTCAAGATGTAACTGTCAATGGATATATTAGCTTTTTCAATTTCAAGATCTTTGACAAAATTTGGATTTAGGACAGTAGAATCAATAGCACTTTCAGACTTAGTCTCAAACAACGACAACTCAAATTGTTCATCAAACTCAAGATCTTCAAGATACTCAAAAACAACGGGACATGAATGAGATTTGAACACAGGAATCACAGGGCTTTCTCGACGAAGGATTCTCGAAATAAGATTTGGATTTTCATACACAGGAGGTGGATCGGGATTCGGATTAGCTCTGGTATGTCGTCTGGAAGCCAGTGTGTTGAATTATTCTCAAAAATCAAATGGACAAAACCAACTTGTTCAGCCTATCGAATTCTAGACTCATCACCCAAATTCCAAAATTGTTTGATGTACTTGAGAAATTTACAAGTTAAATGTTACGTTTATAAGACTAGACCAGAGATTTACTGAAGCAGCGTTTATCTACTTTCACTAATGCAAATCAAGAGCGTTTCGAAGGCTACCTGGCATAACTTCAGGCTCTATATGTAGTTCATAAAATGAATAACACCAACAAGCAAACCATGTTGTATGTCCCCAGTATGGTCGCCACTATGTTATGGCCTAAATCTACCTCAGGATGAGAAAGGCAGAGTCTAGGGTAACATCAAACCATGCTTAATCTGGTAGCTAGCCCTACCAGATCGGGAGAGGGCTCTCTCCTGGTCAATCTCAGCAAAAAATGTTCAGTGAGGCTTGAGATGACTTGAATAAAGGCTGATTTTAGGCTAGGTATATATTTAAGGGAGTTTTATTTGATTTTGGGGGTGTTTGTTGGATCAAAGGGAAGGGCAGATTTTGGGTCTAGGAAATGAGCAGTTTTGCAAGGATCTAAATGGGGCAAGGTAGGAAATTGTTTTGATGTTTCAATTTTGAATGAAATGGATATCTCAGACCGGTGAGGAGTTGAAGAGGGCAAGAGACTTTCAAGAATCCTCTTCAGACAGTTGAAAGTATAAAAAATTAAACAAAACTCAAGGTAGAGCACTGCAAATCTAATAAATTCCACCTTTATCCTTGTTTGTTTAACTTAAGAAGAAATAAGAGGGAAGATGATACACATAAAGCACCAGTAAACTTACATTAAAAAAGAGAAATACATCATCAAAACAAAGAGCCACATGAATCCCAACGAGTTCTGCAAACCTTGGTCTATTCCTTTTCCAAACTGCAGAGATGAAATGTACAATGAAGCTCAAAGCAATCCTAAGTGTCCAACCAGGCAAATGACTGAAAAACTACAAGATATAGACAAGCATAACTCATCCCCATGCCTCTAGGGGTTGAGCTCACTAGTTTAGGAGATTTTTCAACAAGATCTAAACTAATAACTGGAAAATAGGCAGTGGAACAGCTTGCCTCTATAAGATAGGAAACTGATTCATTCAGTTGCAATTCACCTTTTGATGAATGAATCTACTTTCATGAGTAAAAATTTGCCAAAATTACATCAAGAGCTATGAAATTACATCACATTACATCAAAATTTTTACATATGGAAGTAAGAAAGTCAAACTGGCCAAAACTAGGCGAAAAACAGAGTTACTGAGTGGAAACTGAGCCAAAATCCCCAATGCGCCGCGCCTGAATTCTCTATGCGTCGCGCCTGTTTGGAGCTGATTTTGAAGGCCTTCCCGGTGTCCATATTGAGCACAGGATAGCTTGTTGGAAAGCTATGCCTGTATAATTTCCAACACAAGTGGAATTTATGAATTTGGTTGCCATTTGCCTCTCCAAAAATGATTTTTCCCAACACTGCTTCCTATGTGTCCAAAAAGGGGCAGAAAGGTCATTTTTAAAGTGTTTTTGACCCTTCTGGAAACCCAAAACTTGTCAAAATATCTAGGCAATGGGTAGGCAGGCCTAAATTTTCATGAAAAATTAAAAAATACAAATTTTAACCCAAGATGAGCTCCCAATCATAAGCGCGCGCCAAGTGGCGCGACGCGTCGGGCTGAAAAATCTGTGTTTAGGCCAAAAAAAATAAAATTTGCAAAATTTGTCCCAAATTTCTTGAAATTTGGGCTGAGTGTCCTCCATCATGCACTATGCTGGGCCAAGGAAGCTTCGGCCAAAATTTGAAGTCTATCTTGCCTTTTCTGACGCTTTAACGCCCTCTTCAACTTAGCCTTCAGGATCTTGATTCGTGCCTTGCAAACATGATTTCTTGCCCAATAATGATTCTTCATGTGCCTCAAAATTTTATTTTCCTTGTTGGCCTTCTCCAACATCTTCTCCAAATGAATATTGACCCTTTCGAGCCAAGTTTCTCGATCAACCTCAATCTCTCGCTCAATGGATGTCATCTCGGTTTGGCTCCTTTGGGCAGCTTGCCGGTTCTCACGTATATTTTGCAACTCCATGATAGTTTGCTGATCTTCCAACTGTTTTTTTCTCTTCTCAAGGTAATTTATGATCCATTGGGATCTTTTCAACTTGATAGACAAAGTGTTTATTTTCACCTTCTGCTCCTGAACAATCTCTCTCAACTTTGAGCTCGGTGAGCCCAAATCATCATCAATGAGTATGAAATCGGTATCCTAGCCTCCTGAAGGCCCGTCATCATGTATGGGCCTCTTACCCTTGTCCTGTACCTGTACCTGTGCTGCTGATGATGGAAGCGAGACCCCTTCCACCCCGGGTGGAGATAATACTCGCCTGGCTGCTGCAAATAACCCTCTAATGCCTCTCTGATAAGTGACAAACACCGACATACTAGTGGTCTATGTCTCATGACCTTCATGTTGATATGAAGGTTCACCTGCCTCATGAACAACCTTTGAAGGTACCTGAGAAGCTGTGAAGAAATCATTAGAAATGAAATCCTCCCATGAAATACCCTACAAGCCAAGCTGATGCATAACCACAATTTTGATGAGTGCAAAGTGATAGATACTGCTATACTGCTGCTCAGGAGTTTTCCTTTGCACGAGAGTGGTCATCTTCTCAATATTCCGGCACATGAAATAAGGGAGGTTCATCATCCTCACCCTGGTGAAATGCATCAGCAACCTGATATCATAGGCATAGAGACGTGAAAACCGACCCTCACAACTGAAATATTTGATAATAAGTTTCATCAGAGGAGCATATGAATCCTTTAGGAACTGGAAGGGAAAAAATCTGCTGAGTTGTCTCACAAAAATCGGCTTGATATATGGCTCATAGTGTACCCTGTCAACCTGCTGCCTTTTGTTCCATTGTTATCCAACATTTGGTATTCCGGTTGCTTGAGAGATAGTTTTAGGTGTTAAAGTGAATGTCACACCTGCAAGGGTGACTTGGCCATCATGTAAATGCAACACAAACAAATGGGCCAGGTCTTGATGGTAGTGGACCCTAGCAACCATTTCACAAAATTGATAACAAGACTGCTGTTGAAAACATGCCATAGCAAGTGGACAAGCCTACAATTCAGCCAATGAAATAGGCTCCTCCCTCACATGTCTGCCACTCTTATGAGGTCTTCTAGGTGCATGAAATTCAGTTGTGGAGTCACTGTCTCGGTCATAAGATGTATCGATCTCCATGATTCCCAAAGTCTATCTTGTTGGATGAAAATGAGAAGTTTGGTGTCTTTGATTTTGTTGCCAAATATGTGATAATATGGGAGGGACTATGGAGGGATAGGGTGGTGAAATGATGGAATATTACCAAGTGAAATCTGTCAATTGAAGAGTTTTGGGGCAGTCACTTGATTTCTAGGGATAGCCTTGGGGTTTGGGAAAATTCATAATTGGGATGTGGAATAATGGGAATGGGATAGGAAATGAGTGCTTTAGGGACATAAGGGAATAGGAAAATGGGCTGTTGTAACATGATAAACAGTGATGAGGGAAAAAAGAAGGTGGAGAATGGAAGTGATAGGCACAAAACTAATTTCATAAACCCTAAAGGAGCATTCTTCAAACAAGATAATAAGGTTTTTTTTTTTTTTTGTATTTAAATTCTCATAAACAACACAAAACACCGGTTCATGGGAAATTGAGAGTTTGCATGACTTACTTGAAAAAAGAGGGATTGAGTTGATTTGAAGATTTGGAAGAAATGGCAATGAATTTGCTTGCTGCCATATGCGTCGTGCAACAAACCCTGTGTGTCGCGCATTAACAATTTCACAACAGTGGGGCTGTTATGAATCTAATTCATAACTAAAGTAATAAATATAGTTATTAATAGAATAAAATAGAACAAATGTAAGTACTAACTAATCAGTTAGGATTATGTTAAATAGTCATTAGGTTAATGAAAAGGCATGTCTAAAAGACATGCCCATTCGTGAAAAGGTACCTGCATGGGTATAAAAGCGGGACCTCCTTGTAATCATTCAATCATGTCATATATCATATTAATAAAATATTTATTATTATAAATACCCCGTGTATTTTTATAATTAAAGCTATTTCTGCTATCAAGTCAACAAGCATACAAGTCTTCTGCTACAGTACTCAAATCTATCACTTCCGCTGTTACAGTGGTATCAGAGCCATATTGTGGACAGGTTGAAGGAATGGCACACAACGTCGTTCTACAAGCCTACGAACATAGTTTACAAGCTCGAGCACATTATTTACCATATAATGTGCCATTACGTCAAGATCCCAAGAGAATTGAAATAATTAGAAAAGTTCTAGAAAAGCTTGAGAAGTTATGTGCAAAATATCCTGCAGTAGTCCATAATCAAAAAGATGAAAAATGCAGTAATAATAATAAAGCAGTTAGTTTTTCTAAAGGGAAATCAAGTAAAAAATCCATGGAAAAGTCAACTAAATATATCCCTCCACCAATGCGTAATAAAAGTAAAGAAGAAGGGAAATGTTGGAAATGTGGAGATAAATACTTAGCAGGACATATATGTGCCTTTTATCCTAGAAATACCATTACCAACAACAGTAAAGAAACAAAAAAATATGACTCTGATCTTGATAGGAATAAAGCCACTAAAGATGTTGAAGACGATGAGGAAAAAATGGAAAAGGGTAAGATGGTTTTCAAGAAATCAGATACCACAGATTTTAACCATAACCCTGTAGGGCTTGCATATCATCATACTAATAATATATCAACACCAAAAGAGAAGGCTGAAAATGATGCCAAATACGAGACTATGGAACAACCATGTGATTGTCAGGATAAAAATACAGCTTCTCTACCATCTGGCGAAGGAAAACACGTCATTAAGCCAATTGAGAATGGACCATCTCTTTCGATTGCCATTTCTATGCCATCACCAATCAGACCATCTGGTTCATCTTCTAGTTTTGTGCCTGTAAATACAGCTTCGGAACCATGTAAGATGTGTGCTGAAACAAAGAAAATATCTGGTCTAAATTGGGCACAAGCTGGTATAGCTGTTGTTGAGACATCATCTTCAGCTAAAAAGGGTTTCACATTTGATGCTGGGACATCGCATACACATTCTACGAACACTACTCACTTTAGCCCAAATGTTGTTCTCACTCCTTCTATTAAACGAGCTTTGTTGAAGAAGAATGCAGTTGCATTGATTAAAGGCAGTCTCAGGTTAAGAGTTGAAAAATTGCAGGCCAGTCATCTTGACATAGACACTATTTCTGAAACTGGTATTAAACTGGTATTAATTAGGGTCGAGTTGCGAAAGGACGATATGGATATCCGTAAACATGCACTAGAGGGTATATATCGAAAGCATAGAGGTGTGTCATTTCATAAGTGGGTTCACACACAGGGTGCAGTTGGTGCTCGAACAGCATGTAACCATGATGAGAAAAATAATGGGCATCTCGACGCTTCATACCAAATCGTTGCTGTTGGCAACAAACCGCAGGAGAATGTAGTCGTCATCAGATGTATAAATGATTTTCGCCCACAGAGCGATGCACCGTATTATTCCGATACCCATTTTATTTTCTGCATTAAGGAATTATTTGGGGATCAGGATATCAAATCACCTGCTGTAACCGCCCGCGTACTTTACCAAGCTGCTGCTTCGAGTGGCAATTATGATGCAACTAAATATATGGGAGATCCAGTTCCTGCGATGGATCAATCCTCTCTAGCTACAGATTATGGATCTACAATATATGGTGTTTTCTTAGCAGAGTTCCCTTTATGCTATGGATACTGGAAGAAGTATGCGGATCATGAAGCACGCTCAGGTAGTGCTGAAAAAATGTTAGAGGAAAAATATTTTCGTCTAACAGAAGTCTCCGCCGTGAGATCCTTAAGGCATGCCAACATCGTTCTATTTTTCATGTCGGAGTCCCTGCGCTGGTACCTGGTGAAGGGAAGACTGGAAGAGGCCATGGAGGTCATGAGATCAATTGCCGCCAAGGACGGAAAATCGCTGCCGGTGGGAGTTTCTTTGGCCGCAGAAAGCGACAAAGCAGAGTCTGACGTGTCATCGGGAAGCTGCGTGGACGTTTTCCGATCACCAGTGACACGGATGAGGATATTTTTAATGGCGGACATTTGGCTGACGTGCGAGGTAGGGAGCTGGAATTCGACCCGTGAACGTGCGAGGAAAAACCACTTGAAGGAAAAACACCCAGAGCTTGTGTGAGAACTGAGAAGAAAATCGGGGATTTTGCGGAAGTTTTTGAAACGCTGCACTGGGACCTACACTTATATCTCGTTCCATATTTCTCAGACGAAACCCTGTCGACATAATTCCGATCTAAATCATCGGATACAACAACTTCCAACATTTGCTTACCTTGTTGAATACAAGTTTCACGTGAAGGGTCGTACATGTCTCTCAGCCAATCATAATCACTGTGTTCTTCGTCTTCATACATTTCTAAATCCTGTTCTGAAATTGGAGAACGGTGCCGACGTGGAGAATTGCTATACTATGCCGTGATCTGCGACGCCTCTTTATGTGGTATCTGTGATTATCATCGTGTAAGGCGGAGGAGCATAGGTGTAAGGCCTGAAAGACGTGTATGGCAATGTTACAAGTTAATAAGTTTTGGAACGCCAAACGGATATTTGAATAAACTCGTGGCCATTCCAATCACGATTTCGATAAAATCGTTATATTTATATAAAACGTATATATATATCATACGCAATTTAATTTAATTAATTAATTAATATATATAAATTAATTAATTTCATTATTTATATAGTTCAAAACTATATAAGTTAATAAGTTAATTTATATATTTTAATTATTAAAAAATAAAAAATAAAAATAAAAAATTGTAGATATATATATATATATATATATATATTATATATATATATATATATATATATATATATATATTACTACGAAAAAATGGAAGTATTATGGGAGAATTATATATGCCAAAGTCCCAGTGATTAAAAGACATGCTTATGAGATAATCCGAGATGAAGAAAATTGTCGAAAGTTAAGCTTTGAGGACAAAGCTTTTCGAAGAAGGAGGCAATGTTATGAATCTAATTCATAACTAAAGTAATACATATAGTTATTAATAGAATAAAATAGAATAAATGTAATTACTAACTAATCAATTAGAATTATGTTAAATAGTCATTAGGTTAATGAAAAGGCATGTCTAAAAGACATGCCCATTCGTGAAAAGGTACCTGCATGGTATAAAAGCGGGACCTCATTGTAAACTTTTAATCATGTCATATCATATCAATAAAATATTTATTATTATAAATACTTCGTGTATTTTTATAATTAAAGCTATTTCTGCTATCAAGTCAACAAGCATACAAGTCTTCTGCTACAGTACTCAAATCTACGAATTCCGTTGTTACATGGGCCCCAGCAATGCGTCGCTTTTTGCCCTAATGCGTCAGCACCACCTATTGTCGCGCAGGGAAATTTTACACAGTATGCCTTCAAATGCTTGCTTTTGCTCTTCACGGGTTATCCTTGGTTCCTCTTAGCATACAAATGAACTCTTGTAACAGAAAAATGATTTATATACCAAGGATTTTAATTCTTCTTTAAAAAACCCACTTTGCAATGTTTCAAATTTTTGACACTTTTCAAAAACTCTGTTTTGCTTCATTTGGCTTTTTGACTGAATGATGTCCTTCTGTTTGTTCTTGCAGGGAATGGATGGTTGGAGCTTGAGAAAGGAGACCAGGGTTGCCAGTGATAGTATTATTACAACTGAGAAAACTTAAAAACACATTACATTTATACATAAAGATGAAATACTCTATTTTTCTTCAAAACAGAGTTTTGAAGAAAAATACATTATTAAGCATATGATGATGAAATTTTTAGTATTGAAACCTTATATCAAACTTCTCATGTGCCTGCTGACCATTATTGAGGATTCTGAAGAGCTTATTAATGAAACCCTAGACCTAATGAGACTAAAACCCTAAAAATGACTCTTTGCAAACTATGAGACCGAAAATGACTGCAAATGATTTTAATGAACAGAAACAGGCCATCAAGTAAGGGACATGAGGGACATGAGCAACAAGCCACTACCGTCAGATGATCCATGCTCCTAATGGAATGTAGCTGACTGAATGAGACACCTAATATGCAATGCAACAAGATAAATTTGATCTCTGACGGAGGGATGAAGATACCGACACTAACAAGCTCATTTACCAAACTGGGATATTATTTTTCCTTATGATCCGCCCTCAGGGAAAGAAGAAGATTGTGGCCACGATGTCTAGAAAGGGCCACTCCATAATACAACAATAGCTGGAAAAGGTCATTGAGGAACAGAGGGACATCCTCACCTCACCCGTAGGGGTGCCTTTGCACTGTAAGGTCAAGCACTCCATCGATATGACCCTAGGCATGTCGCTACCCAGTGGACCAATCTATTGGTGCTCTATTTGGAGAATGATGAAATCATGAGGAATATTTAAGATTTGTTTCAAAAATTTCGCATCCGACGGAGTTCATCACCCTGTGGGAGCTCGATCATGTTGGTGTAGAAGAAGGATGGGACTTGGAGACTCTGTAATGACTATCAAGCAATAAACAATATCTTTGTCCATAATAGGTATCCCATCCCACAGATTGATAATCTTATGGACCAACTCAAGGGGGCAAAATATTTCAGCAATATTGACTTGAATTTTAGGAATCACCAGGTACCAATCGAACCCTCTGATTTGTAGAAAAGTGCCTTAAAATACAAGGAGGGCCTTTTTAAATGAATGGTCATGCCTTTCAGGTTGACGAGTGCTCCCACAACCTTCATGAGGCTGATGGAAGACATCTTGTGACCATTCACCAACTCATGCGTGGTGGTGTATTTGGATGACATCCTGATCTTCAACTAGATTTGTGAAGAGCACCTCCACACATTCAACAAGTCCTCCAAACACTGCGGAAACACAAGTTGTGTGCCAATTTGGAGAAGTGCATTTTTGGCATGACCCAGGTTCAATAAATGGGATGCATCATTGATGAATGAGGGGTGCATGTGGACCCAAACAAGATCCATTTCATTTGGGATTGGCCATTCCTAACCACTCAAATAGAGCTCTGCATCTTTCTAGGTCTTTCCAATTTCTACTGTTGGTTTGTGTTGGGGTTCTCTCAAATAACTTGGCCTTTTAGTCAAGTCACCAAGGGAGGAGAAAAAGAGAAATTATTTTGGTTTGAATCACAATAGAAGGCGTTCACAGAGTTGAAGCATTGCCTCTTCTCTACACCAGTGCTCACATTACTAGACTTGCAGCAACCATTTGAGATCGAGATAGATGCCTCTAACTATGTTATTGGGGTAGTTCTTACTCAGTAGGGGAATTCAGTGGCATATCACAGTGAGACACTTTCAGACACAATTCAGAAGTATTTCACCTATGACAAAGAGATGTATTCCATTGTGCAGACATGTCGACAATGAAATCATTACATTTTTGGGGAAGGAAATGATCATCCACACAGATCACTGACCCCTACAGTTCATATAGACACAAGGGAAGTTGTAGAACAATTTCCATTAGAAACAGTCTACATACCTGCAAAAATTCCATTTAAACATCAAGTACAAGAATGGAATCACCAATAATTTTGCATACTACCTCAGCCGGCCATAGATCATGGCACTAACCACTGTGCTTGACTCTTGTGGGCACGAGACTTCGGGTTGGCCGCATCTCTACAAAAGCGATCCAGAATTCAGAAACACATACCAGACGCTCCTGGAAGGGAAGAAAGTTCTAGATTTTCACCTAGAGGATGGAATGTTATGCCACTTGAGACACCTATGTGTTCCTTCGAGCGAGCATGCCAAGATGATTTGGTAAGCGCACTACAGTCGGGTCACTGGACATTTCGAGGTCGAGAAAACATTGGCAGTACTGCAAAATTATATCTATTGGTCGAACCTTTGACAAGATGCCTAAAAGTACATCAGATATTGCACTGTCTGTACCATTGCCAAACTAACCATCAAGAATCAAGGCCTATATACTCCACTGCCTACCCCTAGTCAAACTTGGGAATATATCTCAATGGATTACATGTCGTGCCTCTACTTCTACCAAGCATGGCAACAACTACATTTTTTTGGTCGTCGGAAGATTCTCTAAGATGGCCATTATGGCGGCCTACAAGAAGAATATCATAGAAAAATCCACTATTAAACTCTTCTTTGAACAAGTGTGGGTGAAATTTTGGATCCCACAGTCCATTATCTCAGATCAGAATAGTAGGTTCCTCAATACATTTTGGTCAAGTCTCTGGTCGATGCTGGACACCAAGCTCAATAAGTCCACGACTTTCCACCCCCAAACTAATGACCAAACAGAGGTCGTCAACATGATGATTGTACACATTATGTGCATGTACAACTCAAAGCATCCACACACATGGTATGAAAGCCTCCCCTATGTCCAAAACAACTATAACTAGGCTCTCCATAGCTCAGGTGGCCACATCCCCTTTCAGGTGGGCTTGGGATATCAGCCACTATGTCCCATTGATGTTGCGATACCATTTGCAGCTACTCAGGAAGATTTGACTCATGTCCAGTCCGAAGCTAACAAGACGAACAAGTTCATTGAGTGCATTCAACACATATGCCAATGTGTCCATGACATATTGGACAGAGCCAATTCTAAGTACAAGTAGTGACATGATTAGCATCAGGTGCCACACAAGTTTCAGGTGGGTGACAAATTTTAGCTACATTTGCAGAAGAAGCGCCTTGCTGGACCCCACCACAAGATTCGCCCACTCTGATATGGGCCATACACCATCACCAAGGCTATCAGAGAAAAAACCTTCGAGATCAATATTCCACCATTCCTTGGTCGTCACCTAGTGCTAAATGTGGACTTCCTTCGGCCCTACTTTCCACCATTACTGGACACATCATACATTGCATAACAACTCACACGAATAGAGCTAAGCCTTGACTGCATGGAACAAGCCACAACCGATCAGATCATGGAAAAAGAGATAAATAAAGCTCGCACGCAGAAGATCCAACTGTATCGGGTTGTCAAATATGGCCAACTCCTGCACCAAGGCAAATGGCTCACTAGGGACCAATTGCAGCAAAGGTTTCCTCATCCCATGGAGGAACTCAATGTAATGGGGACAATTTCTTCCTAAGGGGGGATGATTTATCCAGGTGGATACTAGTGCCCAACCGCCTATTCCACTTAGACAACCACCATTGTTTCTTTCAGTTTTTCATTTTCCTTAATTGTAGCACAATTTACTATTTTTGGAATTTTTTTGGGTCTTGAACTTCCGGAGCCGTTTTGAGGCCCTAAACGACGTTATTTGGGAAAACTGAAGCCAACATGGGTATGCAAAAAATGTGGGCCATTCAAACTTTGTATTCCTCGGATATATGTATTTAACAAGGTATTTTTCGCGTCAAACGTAGATCGTATTCCAAAGTTATGACCCCGGGAAGTTGATGTACCAATTTACCCAAACGAGGCCCGTAGTTTTGGAGCTTCATCTCCTAGGATTAGGTTTTTGGATGTTTAGGTTTTTCCATTGTTTATAAATAATAAATAGGCCTTTGAGCCCCATTGTAACACATTTCAGAGGCATGTAGCCACCATAACTTTTCACATAGATAAGCTACCATCACCCGAGCTATTTTATTTCCATTTTTCATGTAAGCATATTTCAGTTATTTGATATTAATGAAATGAAGTTTTATTTCTATTGCATCTCTGCATTTATGTTTATTAATATATTTTATTATGTTCCTACATAAGTCTGGATCATTGGTATCAAAATGGGATTTCTCTTTCTTGGTATTTCTTTGCATGTCCCCAACGAGAATAGGATGTAAGGAGTTAGGGCTCGATTTGGCTGAACCTTTGCAAGATCAACCTCACTAACCCCGACGACCTCCCATGGAGGAATAAAATAAAGATGAATAAGTAGGAGAGCTTATCAAAATATTGCTCGAGGAGACCCTCAAGAAACATAGGAACGTTACGATGGATAGCTTTCCCCAGATCCTTTGACGGCTACCTACCGGCGACGTATCTTCATTCAGAAGCCACTCTGGAGGTGCCACATCTTTTAAGGTACAAGTTAACTTCGAAATTATCATATTTGAGGGCCAAATAAATGCAGACATTGTAGATATATGGCTGAATTGACTAGAAAGATACTTTTCATTTCATGACTTTTCCGATCGAGAAAAAATTACTTTTGTACTCCTCAAAGCCGCCCCCCATGTCAAGGACTGGTGGGAAACCTACTATGAGAAAAAGGGCAAGAGGGAATCCTCCTTGTTCTCAGCTGCACCCACTTGGAATTATTTTCGAGATGCCATCAAGGAACAATATTACCTTGTGGGGAACTATTAGGACAAGTAAATACAATGGACTATGCTACGGCAACAAATGGATCAAGATGTGCATGATATGATGAATTTGTTCCATACCTGTTACACAACATTTTGTCACCGTCCCTGCAATCCCTCGTCTCGTACATTGGAAGACTATTCTCATGACCTGTGAATAGTAAAATGTCTTGAAAACACCTTGATGACATCCTTCTTCATAAGGGAAATAATTCTCCTGAAGAACATTTCCTCATAAAATCACTAAAAACATATGATTGGGCATTGGCGCGAGCAGCCAGTTCATCACTCGTGCCTACCTGGGAAATTTACACTAAGCCCGTGCCACCTGGAACTCTGTCCCTGTGTATTGCCCGTGCTAAGCCTATTTGGGAATGTTTTTAAAAAATAAAAGGTGGAAGTTTGGTTCTAACAACTTCAGAATGAATCATCAAAAAGAGGTTGGACTGTTTGGCTCCGGATCTCCCTGATTACGAAGTGGTTTTCCACCTCTCATGGAACCTTCCTAAGAGATAGGACTCTCCCCCATGATTATAGGGATCCTAACCTCTCCTTCTCCCTCTATAAAAGCCTGCCCTCTCTATTTGCAAGCTAGCTGAACATTTGGGAAGAAAACTATAGCTGAGCAACTATTGAGAGCAGAGCCAAGGAGAACCCCGTAAGAGAGAGAGAGCCTTGTCTAAATTCTCGACAAGCTTTGTGAGACACACTCTGCTGGAAGCCCTGCCGAAGGAAGAACGCGACGTCGAAACTCGGTTTTAATCTTTCTTTCATATTTTAATATATGCTCGACTATGTTATTGGTTCCATCGTTGTACTTCTTATTTGTGTAATGCAATTTGATTCAATCTTTTCCGACTAATTGATAGTTACATGTTTGAATCATTACGTTGCATGTCATCGCTTTTCTCTGCATATGTATAGGTGTCTGGACACGGTGAGCGAAAGGATTGTAATCTGTCAAGCTAGGAACAAGAACCAACGCTTCTTCTTCAACAACAGCAACGTAGGACTCTAGGTAGGCTATCCATCATATCTTTGTCTTTTGTAACTAGGAATCAATATCATAGTGTGTTTTGTTTGTTGCTAGACCGACTCTAGGGCTAGTGGGATCGCCTTTATTTGCAGAGGGGATTAACCTCCACAAAAAATTGGCGACTCCGTTGGGGATCAGTGTGAGTTTTTCTTTCATCCTTTAGGTCATATTCCTGGTCTTTGCTTGCTTATCTTGTTTTTCTGATTATCTTTGCTGAGTCTAAGACCCCTATTCAGCCCTAGAGGATCAATTTGACCTCTGTTTTTCCAAAATGTCCACTTTTCCAAGGTTGGCTTGATTGGCATGGGTTCCATCCTAACAGTCACGCTAGCTGGCACTTGTTTCCAGTTTATCACTCCCGCCATCCCCTGTTTGGTGCGGATTACATCCAGACAGTCGCGCCAATTCCTGTAGGTGCTAGGATTTTCCCTGTTTGGAGTTTTTGGTCCATCTTGGTGTCTCTGGGTATTTTCTTAGTTTGATTTGAATGCTTTGGGTTTGTTTTTTACTGAGATTAACCCTTATCCTTCGGTTGTTTTCCATTTTCTGTCAGTTTTTATTTTCAGCCCTAGGTTTTCTAGGTGCTTCAGCCTGCTGAGCCTCCCGTGGGAGTTTTGGGTCCTTGGTTTCCCAGTCAACTTCGTTTCTGCTTCTTTGCATTCAGCTTCTTGGATCCATTTGAGTGATTGCGTTAATTGAGTGATTGTCCTTTCTTTCATTTATTTTTACTATTGTCACTCCAGGCCTAGATTACACAGCTTGTTTGGGTCTCTTTTGAGATCTTTTCTTTGATTTGAGGGATTTCGTCATTGGTTTGAGTCTTGTTGTGTTTGTTTTGAGTTGAGAAAAATTGTTTTGTTTTAGCTCTCATTTCACCATTCTCAAATTGGTGTTTTGATTTATTTTTCATATTATTTAGTGCACTCACTCTGATATATTGAAAAATACAAAAAAAAAAAATATTTTGCATTCTTGATTAGTATAGTGAAAATGGGAAAATATTTCACATTTATAGCATTATATAATTCTAGGGAAGAGATTTTCAGTTTCATTAGCTTGCATTAGATTCAGTAGTTAATGTTTTTGTATGTTCATATTATTGCTATCACTTGGAAGCTCTTAACTCTCTCGTAGATAGCCTTTTATTGAACGAAATGGTATTTTATGGCATGTAGCTTGCATTTATGGATTCGTGAGATTCAACATTCGGTAGGACCTTGGAATTGAAACATAAATACAAGATCAACATTGAAACCTAACGAAATATTTAGTGGTCTAAGTTAGAGACGTGTTCTGGCATCTTTAAACCTAGCAGCTGTCGCTCGCCATCTAGCTTCAGACAGCGGTAGTACGGACTTGTGCTCCTCGTACCGTCGAGTATATAAAGGGAGATCCCTCTAGGTTTCAATCCTTTTATCCATAGGAAGCCAAGTTTGCCGCCTTGTAACCATGATACACTGAACACAACATTCGGGGAGACTACCTGCACATACGTCAAGTCCTTGGTTATTTCTTCTTTCATTTTATAACCAAGGTGTATATGGCAGTTCACGGGAACCTGGTACACCCTTTTACCTAGACTACCTGAGCAGTCATTTTCGATCTTTACTGACTCCATAAATTTGAAAATATCATCGAGCACTTGTCCTTTCATGCTTGTTTCCAACCTGAAAGTGATAGAGTCACCTTTTGCCTGTTTCTCGACTCTTAAAATATGAAACAACAGAGTTTTGTTTCAATGTATTAAAAATTAACTACCCACAGAATATTCCCGGTTGAAGTTATTTTCCTTAGGGTGTTGTTTTTAAGTTGTTTCTGATGGCAACGATTCCGGAGTTCACTAACCCAGGAATCCCTTTTGAAGGGAACCCTGGCCCTTTTCCTGCTTTCGTAAATGTTGGTGCTCCTTATATGGCAACGTTGTCTCTTCCAAGGTTAACTGTTGGTTTTCCTGTATGGTTATTTGCAACCTCGATAATCTCGAGTGTTCCGTCCACCATACAACCATCTCCTCCACCAGCACAACATCATGTTGCTTCTAAGGTGGACCTCTCCCCTTCTTTACCTATTTCTTCGTCCTCCTCTTCTACTTCGCCTGGTGAAAGTTTGGATCCCAGTAACCAGGTTCCTAAGAAGAAGAACAAGAAGACCAAGAAGAAGAATTCAGATAAGCGGGAGGATTAGACTGCATCTACTGCACTTAAGAAACCTTCCTTTACGGAACCATCCAAACTTCCACGGAAAGTCAAATTCACTTGCATGATTTGAAAAGTTAACCATCTGCTTCGAGGCTGTCTTGGCATTCCCAAGGTACTTGACGCATGGTCTGAGGGTCGTCCGCCATTGCTTTTGGCTTCTGGAAGTCGTATTGCTGACACATCCTCAACTAGTATTGGTAAGACTCATAAAAAATAGGGAATGATTACCAATCCCTGTAAGTTGTGTGAAGAGCATCACCCCATTCACCATTGTCGATGAAGGCGTGTCTGTTAGTATTCTGTCTTCCACTACTTGGCAAGCTTTTGGTTCTCCACCACTTATGCCTGTTACCCAGAATCTATTGGCGTTTAATAGAGGAACCAGTCAACCGTTAGGGATCCTTCCAAAGTTGCCCATTACTTTGGGTAGGAAAACCGTCCATATCAACGTGATGGTTGTTCTAGGCCCCTTAGATTTGAATTTTCTCTTGGGGCGCAACTATATTTATGTCATGGGGGCAGTTGTCTCCTCCCTCTTTCGTGTGATCTATTTTCCACACAAAGGACGGATCGTGACCATTCATCAGCTTTCATTCATTGGTCCTAACATGACATCTTGTCCACTGTCATCCCTTCTAGGTCTTTATCCTACGGTTGTCTCTTCGTTGCCATAGGTTAATTACGTGGCTACCTGTCCTGTGCCTGCAGTCATTGATGGTGCCACTGTGCATCGTGTGATAGGGGCATTGGGTCCTAATTTTCAAGATGTCGTTCTCCCATCAGATGCGAACCTCTTGGAATCCATGACCTCTTATTCATCGTCATGAAAGGTCGTCGGAGCAGAGTTCGTTTTCTTGTGTCAAGGTCCTTAAAAAATGAAACAAGGTCCTTGTAGAATAGTTCATTTTCTTGTGTCAAGCTCCTTAAAAAATGAAACAATATCGTCAGATAAGAGTTCATTTTCTTTTGTCAAGCTCCTTAAAAAAATGAAACAAGCTCGTACGAGGATGGTTCGTCTTCTATGTCAACCTCGTTAAAAAATGAATTAGATTCAGAGCACAGTTCGTTTCCTTATGTCAAGCTCCTTAAAAAATGAAACAAACACTTCCGAGGATAGTTTTTTTTCTATGTCAACCTCGTTAAAAAATGAATTAGGCCTTAAGGATAGTTCTTTTAATGTGTCAACCTCGTTAAAACAATGAAACACTTTCCTGTTCAATTCGAGTCTTTGCTAGATCTTGTAAAATCCCAGTTGAGTCTTTCTATTGATCTCGTAATTTGAACCTTCACTCCATTTTCCATTCATATGGACTGAAGCTTGGGGGGCATGTACCTCGAATTAAGTCACCATGCTGAGGGCATGCTTACTTTTTTCAAGCATAGTTTGTTTCTGTTTCAAGCTTGTGTAAAAATGAAACTGGTTTCAAGCATAGTTTATCTTTGTTTCAAGCTTGTGTAAAAATGAAACCAACGTCAAGCAGAGTTTCCTGATTTCAAGCTTGTGTAAAAATGAAACCATTCCCATTTTACCTCCGGTGATTGCCATTTTATCAGCCTGCTTTTGCTAGACAAGCCTTGGTTTTTTCATTCCATTATTACCGTTTTCTTGGCCGATCATATGCCTTCACTTGATTGTTTCACCCATTCCTAAGGAACCGCTATGATGAGTGGTCTTGTTAGCCAACCTCTTGACTTTTATCATGTTCTGAGTAGTTCCACCATTACTGGAACCAGTAGCTACCCTTAATACCACTCGTTCCTCCAGGAGGAGTAAAACTTTCAGCTCTTTTCTGACTCTCTAAAACTGAAAAGATTGTCGAGTCACTTGTCGTTTTGAACTCGTTAAATTGGCTGGGAAGCGATATCTACCCAGTATACGTTTACCCCTTTTTCAGGCTAGGATAGATTATTTACAGAAAGGGAATACCCTAGCCTATCGCAACTAGGAGGTTTTCTCAGACACAGTTTTCTACCTTTTCGGATATGAGGGACTATTTACGAAAAGGGACTGCTGGAGTTTTCTTTTCCGCCTTCTTTTCAAACTCTCTAAATATGAAAAGATGCCGAGTTCTTCCTTTGTCAGACTCGTTAAAAAAATGATGACATTAGACTCCGTCACAATGACGTTACTCAAGTTCCTCCTTCCTAGGGCTCGTAAAATGTACTAGGTTGGATTTGTCTGAACAAAAAACTTACATCGCAAGCACATGCTATCCCCTTCAAGCTTGTTTTCAAAAATAATTGGGGTACTCACCAGAAATGGTGGGTGAAAATGGAACCAAAATCGTAGTTGTGTTAGTAGTATGTCGCTCTTGAACAAGGCACTTTTCTGCATTCATGTCAGGTTGGGGACATCTCATCTCGTTGTCTGTTTGCCTCCATGGGTTTGGATAATCTATTTTGACCGCTCATCTGCTCTTTGCCATGTCACCATGACCTCATATCCCTTGATGTCAAATACTGCCAAATCCAGTGTCGTGCCACCGATATGTTCAAGAGAAGTTGGCCTCTGCAGTTTTCAACCTCCCTCTGATTCTCTGTCGGTCTTGATTCACAAAAACATTATATTCCTCTGTCTCGTGTCGATGATGTGGGAAACATTATGGCCCTCCTTCGACGAGGTCAATTCCTATTGAATTCAGCTCATTATCCAGGAATCTGATCTAGAGACTCCCTTCAGGTACCTTGGAGCCTGCATGCCTCAATGGCAGGTTCTTCACACTTGACATAAGGTCCACATCATTGGCCTTCGATTGATTGAATATGCGGGTGTTCGACGTCGGATCACTGTTCACATTCTATGGATTGTACCTCTTGTACCTTGTGAGACATTGTCATTATTGGTGGTTTCTCTCACGTCTGTTAACAATTTTCATCATTGGTTGGTAATCAGACGATGTTCTGACATGTTCGACTTCAGCTCATTTATTCACATGCTCGAACTTGTACTTTGGTCGGGTCAAGATGGAGCGCAAGACCCTGGATTTTGTCTGATGAAATCTAGGCTACAGGTTATTTGTGGATTATTATGACTTATTACATGGCTCTTTTGATTGGATGGCTGTGACCATACCTGAGTCTACTTGTTGATCCTTATGGTTGCGTCCATACCTTGGATCTCAGTTTTTGTACACTTTATTATGGATGGCTGCGCCCATACCACGTATCTTGTATCAGAGATATCAGTTGTATTTGTACTCACAGGTCTTCTGACTGCAGTGTTTTCAGTTGAACGTGTTCTCATAAATCATTTCGCCCCTCCCTCTCTCTCAGCCCTCATGCTTTAGGGGGCATTTGTTACACAACATTTTGTCACCGTCCCTGCAATCCCTCGTCTCGTACATTGGAAGACTATTCTCATGACCTGTGAATAGTAAAATGTCTTGAAAACACCTTGATGACATCCTTCTTCATAAGGGAAATAATTCTCCTGAAGAACATTTCCTCATAAAATCACTAAAAACATATGATTGGGCATTGGCGCGAGCAGCCAGTTCATCACTCGTGCCTACCTGGGAAATTTACACTAAGCCCGTGCCACCTGGAACTCTGTCCCTGTGTATTGCCCGTGCTAAGCCTATTTGGGAATGTTTTTAAAAAATAAAAGGTGGAAGTTTGGTTCTAACAACTTCAGAATGAATCATCAAAAAGAGGTTGGACTGTTTGGCTCCGGATCTCCCTGATTAGGAAGTGGTTTTCCACCTCTCATGGAACCTTCCTAAGATATAGGACTCTCCCCCATGATTATAGGGATCCTAACCTCTCCTTCTCCCTCTATAAAAGCCTGCCCTCTCTATTTGCAAGCTAGCTGAACATTTGGGAAGAAAACTATAGCTGAGCAACTATTGAGAGCAGAGCCAAGGAGAACCCCGTAAGAGAAAGAGCCTTGTCTAAATTCCTGACAAGCTTTGTGAGACACGCTCCGCTGGAAGCCTTGCCGAAGGAAGAACGCGACGTCAGAACTCGGTTGTAATATTTATTTCATATTTTAATATATGCTCGACTATGTTATTGGTTCCATCGTTGTATTGCTTATTTGTGTAATGCAATTTGATTCAATCTTTTCCAACTAATTGATAGTTACATGTTTGAATCATTACATTGCATGTCATCAATTTTCTCTGCATATGTACAGGTGTCCGGACCCGGTGAGGGAAATGATTGTGATCTGTCAAGCTAGGAATGGGAAGCAGTGCCTCTTCTTCGACAACAGTAGTGTAGGACTCGAGGTAGGCTATCCATCGTAGCTTTGTCTTTTGTAACTAGGAATCGATATCGTAGCGTGTTTTGTTTGTTGCTAGACCCACTCTAGGGCTAGTGGGATCGCCTCTGTCCGTAGAGGGGATTAACCTCCACAACAATACCCTGCGCATAAAGTTGCGTATCAAAGATTTGGTGAAACATTTGGTGCTTAAGTATTGAAATTTTCTGCATATATACATCCAGGAGGAATTTGAGTTCCTCGACGTCTCCTTGCTCGGTGCAACATACTAGTATGCTACCAAGACTGAGCATAAATTCAAACAGAAGAAGTGAGACTTTGGATTTGCGAATCAGAAGCAAGGGAAAGGCGCCCCCAAACCACAAAACAAAGGACAAAGTGAAGTTAGGGCGTCTTGGGACAACCCGTTGAAGCCACAAGCGAAGAACAACACAACGAAGCCAAAGAAGGACACAAGAAAGTGGTGTCATTTCCATAAGAGCTACATTCACAACACAAGTGATTGTCGGGCCAAGCAGTTATTGGTGACCGAGCTAAAGGCTTTTGAATCAGATGCATGTTCTAAATCTGATTAATAACCCGACAAGGGGAATGAAAAAGAGAAGACAATTATTGATGTGGAGCTCAATGCCACCATTTCCACAACCAAGATCTAGAAGGAGGACCTAAAGACCCAGAGGAGGGGGAGCGCCTCTTCCATTCCCAGATGTGGGTGAAGTATTCCTTGTTACGGTTCATTTTCGACAGCAGGAATCAAAAGAACCTCATTTTAGTAGAGGTCGTGAATTATTTGGGCCTGCTGACCATAACACACCCATAACCATACACCATCGGGTGGCCTCACCAAGGACGAGATCTTTGTGTTAGCCAGCAGTGTCACCTTCCCTACAACATCAAGCTCTTCACGGATGAGATATTATGTGATTATTTGAGACATAGTGAGACATGTTTGAGTATTCGATTATTGGTCTTGTAGGCTTCTTGCATTCTCGGGCTATTTAGCAGAGTTGCAATGTTGTTTATCATGAGGGATTCCTATTTAGGATTCCTTCTACTTCTTGAGAGGCCTCCTGAAGGATTTCACTTCATTTCTCCACAACTAGGCTCAAGGCCAAAGCCACTTCCTTCAGCTACAACGTTATTCCTGCTGAAGTATAACGTTGTGTTGTAGGGTGTTGCAGTGGAGGGTTCCACAACACCATTCCTTGGCTCATCTTTCAGAGGATGGAGCTTCTATTCCTCGGGAAGGTTAGTGAGGAAGGTTTCAAAGATGATTTTCATATCGTGGCATCAATCCAAGCATCTCCCATCACCAACAACGTGGTTCCTTCTCTAGACTGCATTATTTCAGTGAGTATCTACAGTGGGGGTTTGCACCACTATCTCGGAGGGTGAGATCTTCAGCGCTAGGATCAGCCTTGCACTCAGGAGATCCATTGGAGGAGGTTTGCTTTAGATTGGAAATCTTATTCAACCATCTCCATTCATTTTAGTTTTGAGTTGAGGCTGCTACCCTGCAAATCCGACATTTCTGTAGATTTTCCATTTGTATATATATTGCAGCCAAACCTTCTAAGGATTGTTGTAATATTGTTTTCAGGGGTTGAGAGCTTTCTCCCCCACATTTCTTGAGCCTGATATTGTCATATCATTGTATTATCATTCTGCATGTTGCAGTGTCTCATATAAACTGCGCAGTCATAACTTGGGCACTCTTGTGTAGCAGTGTTTGTCATGTTTCATGTACTTGTTTCTTGAGGCTAATTATTGCCTAAGCTTGAGTGATCATTTCCTCAAGATATTGTACACTTTCTGCTACGATAATGTTTATAAGATGGCTATGAGTTCTTTTGTTATTTTCTGGAGTTGATGCAACCATGCTCTTCATTCTTATGTTTGCATATTGCTGGATCTCCACATTTGGAATATCTTAAGATATTCCCAATAGTGTAGAATTTCCCTATTTTGGGATATTACAAGCCACTCTACTCCTTTTAAGGTACAAGTTAACTTCAAAATTCCCATATTTGAGGGCCAAATAAATGCAGATGTCATAGATAGATGGTTGAATATATTAAACGGATATATTTCAGTTCATGACTTTTCCAATTGGGAAAAAAAAGGAATTCACTCCTCAAAGCCGCTCCCCATGTCAATAATTGGTGGGAAAACTACTATGAGCTAAAGGACAAGAGGAAATCCTCCCTATTCTCGGTCGCACCCACTTGGAATTCTTTCCGAGATGCCATAAAGGAAATATATTACCCCGTGGGGAGCCATGAGGACAAGTACATACAATGTACTATGCTATGACGGCAAAGGGATCAAGATGTACATGGGTTGATGAATATGTTCCATACCTTGCGTACAAAGGTGGGTAGCAAAGATTCAGAGAAACATTTGGTGCTTAAGTATCACAGTTTGCTACAAAAAATAGTCCAAGAGGAAATGGAGTTCCTCGACATCTCCTCGCTTGGTGCAGCATACTGGTATGCTACCAAGATTGAGCAGAAAATCAAACAGATGAAATGATAATTTGGATTTGTGAATCAGAAGCAAGGGAAAGGCACCCCAAAAATGCAGAAAAAAGGATGAAGTCAAGGGAGGGTGGCCTAAGACAACCTACCGAAGCCGCAAGTGAAGAAAAACATCACAAAGCCAAGAAGGACATGGGAAAGTGGTGTGAGTTCCATAAGAGCTCCACTCACAACAAAAGTGAGTGTCGGGCCAAGAAGACACTGGTGGCCAAGCTAAAGGCTTAAGAATAAAATGCAGGGTCTGAATCTGAGTCAGAATCTTACATGGGTAATGATAAAGAGAAGTAGGTTATCGATGTGGAGCCTAGTTCCACCGTTGCCACCACCAAGATACAGAAGGAGGAACTTGAAGACCAAGAGGAGGGGTAGCGCCCCTTCCATTCCCAAAGGTGCGAGAACGGTTCCCTGCTATAGTTCATTGTCGACAACAGGAGCCAAAATAACCTCATTTCAGTAGAGGTCGTGAAGTGACTAGGCCTACCAACAACAACACACCCACAACTGTACGCCATCGAGTGGATTCACCAAGGACATGATTTCTGTGTCAACCAACAGTGTAGCCTTCCCTACAACATCAAGCCCTTCATGGATGATGTATTATGTGATGTTTCTCCTTTTAAATTTTGTGATGTACTATTAGGCCAACCCTACTTGTGGAAGTGACATGTTGTGTATGATTCTAGGCCTCACATGTTATTGTTACTTTGGGTAATAAGTTGCATAGGATATCATAGGTAGCACCGCCTACCACCATCTCTTTGATCATTGAAAAGAAATGAAATAAGCTCATTTAACAAACTGGGATATTTTTTTCCCTTATGATCCGCCCTCAGGGAAAGAAGAAGATTTTGGCCACAACGTCTTGAAAGGGCCACTCCATACGACAACAACAGATGGACAAGGTCATTGAGGAGCAGAGGGACATCCTCACCTCACCCATAGGGGTGCCTTTGCACTGTAAGGTCGAGCACTCCATCGATATGACCCCAGGCGTGCCGCTACCCGATGGAACAATCTATTTGTGCTCTATTTGGAGAATGATGAAATCAAGAGGAATATTTAAGAGTTGTTGCAAAAAGTTCGCATCCGACGGAGTTCATCGCGCTGTGGGAGCTCGATCATGTTGGTGTAGAAGAAGGATGGGACTTGGAGACTCTGTAATGACTATCAAGAAATAAACAATATCTTTGTCCAGAATAGGTATCCCATCCCACAGATTGATAATCTTATGGACCAACTCAAGGGGGCCAAATATTTCAGCAATATTGACTTGAAGTTTGGGAATCACCAGGTACCAATCAAACCCTCTGATTTGTAGAAGAGTGCCTTAAAATCCAAGGAGGGCCTTTTTAAATGAATGGTCATGCCTTTCAGGTTGAAGATTTCTCCCACAACCTTCATGAGGCTGATGGACGACATCTTGCGACCATTCACCAACTCATGTGTGGTGGTGTATTTGGATGACATCCTGATCTTCAACTAGAGTTGGGAAGAGCACCTCCACCACATTCAACAGGTCCTCCAAACACTGTGGAAACACAAGTTGTGTGCCAATTTGGAGAAGTGCACTTTTGGCATGACCCAGGTTCAATAAATGGGATGCATCATTGATGAATGAGGGGTGCATGTTGACCCAAACAAGATCCATTTCATTAGGGATTGGCCATTCCTGACCACTCAAATAGAGCTTTGCATCTTTCTAGGTCTTTCCAATTTCTACTGTTGGTTTGTGTTGGGGTTCTCTCAAATAACTTGGCCTTTTAGTCAAGTCACCAAGGGAGGAGAAAAAGAAAAATGATTTTGGTTTGAATCACAATAGAAGGCGTTCACAGAGTTGAAGCATCGCCTCTGATCTACACCAGTGCTCACATTACTAGACTTACAACAACCATTTGAGATCGATATAGATGCCTCTGACTATGCTATTAGGGTAGTTCTTACTCAGCAGGGGAATTCAGTTGCATATCACAGTGAGACACTTTCAGACACAATTCAAAAGTATTTCACCTATGACAAAGAGATGTATTCCATTGTGCAGGCATGTCGACAATGAAATCATTACATTTTTGGGGAAGGAAACGATCATCCACATAGATCACCAACCCCTACAATTCATATATACACAAGGGAAGTTGTAGAACAATTTCCATTAGAAACAGTCTACATACCTGCAACAATTCCATTTAAACATCAAGTACAAGAATAGAATCACCAATAATTTTGCATAATACCTCAGCCGAACTCAGATCATGGCACTAACCACTGTGCTCGACTCTTGTGGGCACGAGACTTCGGGTTGGCTGCATCTCTACAAAAGCGATCCAGAATCCGGAAACATGTACCAGACGCTCCTGGAAGGGAAGAAAGTTCCAGATTTTTACCTAGAGGATGGAATGTTATGCCACTTGAGACACCTATGTGTTCCTTCAAGCGAGCATGCCAAGATGATTTGGTAAGCGCACTACAGTCAGGTCACTGGACATTTCAGGGTCGAGAAAACATTGACAGTACTGCAAAAGTATATCTATTGGTCAAACCTTTGACAAGATGCCTAAAAGTACATCAGATATTGCACTGTCTGTACCATTGCCAAACTGACCATCAAGAATCAAGGCCTATATACTCCACTGCCTACCCCTAGTCAACCTTAGGAATATATCTCAATGGATTACATGTCATGCCTCTATTTGCAAGCTAGCTGAACATTTGGGAAGAAAACTATAGCTGAGCGAATATTGAGAGCAGAGCCAAGGAAGAACGCGACGTCGGAAATCGGTTGTAATATTTCTTTCATATTTTAATATATGCTCGACTATGGTATTGGTTCCATCGTTGTATTTCTTATTTGTGTAGTGCAATTTGATTCAATATTTTCCGACTAATTGATAGTTACATGTTTGAATCATTACGTTGCATGTCATCACTTTTCTCTGCATATGTACAGGTGTCCGGACGGGGTGAGCGAAAGGATTGTAATCTGTCAAACTAGGAACGTGAAGCAACGCTTCTTCTTCGATAACAACAACGTAGTAATCGAGGTAGGCTATCCATCGTAGCTTTATCTTTTGTAACTAGGAATCGATATCGTAGCATGTTTTGTTTGTTGCTAGACCCACTCTAGGGCTAGTGGGATCTCCTCTATCCGCGGAGGGGATTAACCTCCACAAAAAATTGGCGACTCCGTTGGGGATCAGTGTGAGTTTTGCTTTCGTCCTTTGGGTCATCTTCTTGGTCTTTGCTTGCTTATCTTGTTTTTCTCATTATCTTTGCTGAGTCTAAGACCCCTATTCAGCCCCAGAGGATCAATTTGACCTCTGTTTTTCCAAAATTTTCACTTTTCCAAGGTTGGCTTGATTGGCGTAGGTTCCATCCTGACAGTCACGCTAGCTGGCGCTTGTTTCCAGTTTATCACTCCCGCCATCCCCTATCTGGCGCGGATTACATCCAGACAATCGCGCCAATTCCTGTAGGTGCTAGGGTTTTCCCTGTTTGGAGTTTTTGGTCCATCTTGGTGTTTCTTGGTATTTTCTTTGTTTGATTTGAATGCTTTGGGTTTGTTTTTGACTGAGATTAACCCTTATCCTTCATTTGTTTGCCCTTTTCTGTTATTTTTTCTTTTCAGCCCTAGGTTTTATAGGTGCTTCAGCCTGCTGAGCCTCCCGTGGGAGTTTCAGGTCCTTTGTTTCCCATTCAAATTCGTTTCTGCTTCTTTGCATTCAGCTTCTTGTATCCATTTGAGTGATTGCGTTAATTGATTGATTGTCCTTTCTTTCGTTCAGTTTTACTCTTGTCACTCCAGGCCTAGATTACACGGCTTGTTTGGGTCTCTTTTGAGATCTTTTCTTTGATTTGAGGGATTTCATCATTGGTTTGAGTCTTGTTGTGTTTGTTTTGAGTTGAGCGAAATTGTTTTGTTTCAGCTCTCACTTCACCATTCTAAAATTGGTGTTTTGATTTATTTTTCATATTATTTAGTGCACTTGCTCTGATATATTGACAAATACCAAAAAAAAATCTTTTGCATTCTTGATTAGTATAGTGAAAATTGGAAAATCTTTCACATTTCTAGCATTATATAATTCTAGGGAAGAGATTTTCAGTTTCATTAGCTTGCATCAGATTCAGTAGTGGATGTTTTTGTATGTTCATATTATTTCTATCACTTGGAAGCTCTTAACTCTCTCATAGATAGCCTTTCATTGAACGAAATGGTATTTTATGGCATGTAGCTTGCATTTAGGGATTCGTGAGATTCAAAATTCGGTAGGACCTTGGAATTGAAACATAAATACAAGATAAACATTGAAACCTAACAGAATATTTAGTGGTCTAAGTTAGAGACATGTTCCGGCGTCTTTAAACCTAGCAGTTGTCGCTCGCCATCTGGCTTCAAACAACGCTAATACGGACTTGTACTCCCCGTACCGTCGAGTATATAAAGGGCGACCCCTCTAGGTTGCAATCCTTTTATCCGTAGGAAGCCGAGTCTGCCGCCTTGTAACTGTGATACACTGAACACAACATTCGGGGAGACTACCTGCACATACGTCAAGTCCTTGGTTGATTCTTCTTTCATTTTATAACCAAGGTGTATATGGTAGTTCACGGGAACCTGGTACACCCTTTTACCTAGACTACCTAAGCAATCATTTTCGATCTTTACTGACTCCATAAATTTGAAAATATCATCGAGCACTTGTCCTTTCATGCTCATTTCCAATCTGAAAGTGATAGAGTCACCTTTTGCTTGTTTCTCGACTCTTAAAATATGAAACAACAGAGTTTTGTTTCAATGTCTTAAAAATTAACTACCCATGGAATATTCTCGGTTGAAGTTAGTTTCCTTAGGGTGTTGTTTTTAAGTTGTTTATGATGGCAACGATTCCTGAGTTCACTAACCCAGGAATCCCTTTTGAAGGGAACCCTGGCCCTTTTCCTGCTTTGGTAAATGTTGTTGCTCCTTATATGGAAACGTTGTCTCTTCCAGGGTTAACTGTTGGTTTTCCTGTATGGTTATTTGCAACCTCGATAGTCTTGAGTGTTCTGTCCACCATACAACCATCTCCTCATCTAGCACAACATCATGTTTCTTCTAAGGTGGACCTCTCCCCTTCTTTACCTATTTCTTCGTCCTCCTCTTCTACTTCGCCTGGTGAAAGTCTGGATCCCAGTAACCAGGTTCCTAAGAAGAAGAACAAGAAGACCAAGAAGAAGAATTCAGATAAGCGGGAGGATTAGACTGCATCTACTGCACTTAAGAAACCTTCCTTTACGGAACCATCCAAACTTCCACGGAAAGTCAAATTCACTTGCATGATTTGAAAAGTTAACCATCTGCTTCGAGGCTGTCTTGGCATTCCCAAGGTACTTGACGCATGGTCTGAGGGTCGTCCGCCATTGCTTTTGGCTTCTGGAAGTCGTATTGCTGACACATCCTCAACTAGTATTGGTAAGACTCATAAAAAATAGGGAATGATTACCAATCCCTGTAAGTTGTGTGAAGAGCATCACCCCATTCACCTTTTTCCATACATGGATGAAGCCAAGAGAGTGTTGGAAAACTCCATTGTTTCTGCACCCTGCCTTCCGGCTGGTTATCAAAAGCTTTCTTCGAGTCCTTCGCTAGTCGATTCCACGATCGGTCAAGCGTCATCCTTGCTCAATCCTGCTCCCCTGGAAATTCAAGTTCAAGAATCTGTTCCTGACCAACCATTGGTCGAGGAATCAGTTGATTTGACCCCATCTGTGGTTCATCAGGTATTTTCCATTGAGAGTGGATCTCATCCCCCTCATGTTCTTCTTGTTTCTTCAGATTCTTCGGACTTGAAGAGAGATTCTTCTGTCCCTATTGTTCAAGAAGTTTCTCCTCCTACTCCCATGATGGAAGTCTAGGAGAGTGCTCCTCTTGCTATGGTAACACCGAGGGAAAATCATCTTAGTCCGATGGTATCACCTCCAAGTAGTCTGGTTGCTTCCTTTGATTGGAGTCGTTTTGCCTTCTGTCTTATGTGCCTTTTGAGATCACGGTACAGACCTTTGATGTGGTCGTACCCAGCACCATTGTCGATGAAGGTGTGTCTGTTAGTATTCTGTCTTCCACTACTTGGCAAGCTTTTGGTTCTCCACCACTTATGCCTGTTACCCAAAATCTATTGGCGTTTAATAGAGGAACCAGTCAACCGTTAGGGATCCTTCCAAAGTTTCCCATTACTTTGGGTAGGAAAACCATCCATATCAATGTGATGGTTGTTCCATGCCCCTTAGATTTCAATTTTCTCTTGGGGCGTGACTATATTTATGTCATGGGGGCAGTTGTATCCTCCCTCTTTCGTGTGATCTATTTTCCACACAAAGGATGGATCGTGACCATTGATCAGCTTTCATTCATTGGTCCTGACATGAGATCTTGTCCACCATCATCCCTTCTAGGTCTTTATCCGACAGTTGTCTCTTCGTTTCCACAGGTTAATTACGTGGCTACTTGTCCTGTGCCTGCAGTCAGTGATGGTTCCATTGTGCATCATGTGCTGGGGGCATTGGGTCCTGATTTTCAAGATGTCGTTCTCCCATCAGATGCGAACCTCTTGGAATCCATGACCTCTTATTCATTGTAATGAAAGGTCATCGGAGCAGAGCTCGTCGGACCTAAAAATGAATTAGGCCTTAAGGATAGTTCTTTTAATGTGTCAACCTCGTTAAAACAATGAAACACTTTCCTGTTCAATTCAAGTCTTTGCCAGATCTCGTAAAATCCCAGTCGAGTCTTTCTATTGATCTCGTAATTTGAACCTTCACTTCATTTTCCATTCATATGGACTGAAGCTTGGGGGGCATGTACCTCGAATTGAGTCACCATGCTGGGGGCATGCTTACTTTTTTCAAGCATAGTTTGTTTCTGTTTCAAGCTTGTGTAAAAATGAAACCGGTTTCAAGCATAGTTTATCTTTGTTTCAAGCTTGTGTAAAAATGAAACCAACGTCAAGCACAGTTTCCTGATTTCAAGCTTGTGTAAAAATGAAACCATTCCCATTTTACCTCCGGTGATTTCCATTTTATTAGCCTGATTTTTCCAGACGAGCCTTGGTTTTTTCATTCCATTGTTACTGTTTGCTTGGCTGACCATATGCCTTCACTTGATTGTTTCACCCATTCCTAAGGAACCGCTGTGATGAGTGGTCTTGTTAGCCAGCATCTTGACTTTTATCATGTTCTGAGCAGCTCCACCATTACTGGAACTAGTAGCTACCCTTAATACCACTCGTTCCTCCAGGAGGAGTCAACTTTCAGCTCTTTTTTGACTCTCTAAAACTTAAAAGACTGTCGAGTCACTTATCGTTTTGAACTCGTTAAATTGGCTGGGAAGCGATATCTACCCAGTATACGTTTACCCCTTTTTCAGGCTGGGATAGATTATTTACGAAAAAGGAATACCCTAGCCTATCGTGACTAGGAGGTTTTCTCAGACACAATTTTGTACCTTTTCGGATCTGAGGGACTATTTACGAAAAGGGACTGTTGGAGTTTTCTTTTCCGCCTTCTTTTCAAACTCTCTAAATATGAAAAGATGCCGAGTTCTTCCTTTGTCAGACTCGTTAAAAAACTGATGACATTAGACTCCGTCACAATGACGTTACTCGAGTTCCTCCTTCCTAGGGCTCGTAAAATGTACTAGGTTGGATTTGTTTGAATGACAAACTTACATCGCAAGCACATGCTATCCCCTTCAAGATTGTTTTCAAAAATAATTGGGGTACTTGCTAGAAATGGTGGGGGAAAATAGAACCAAAATCGTAGTCGTGTTGGCAGTATGTCGCTTTTGAACGAGGCGTTTGTCTGCATTCGTGTCGGGTTGGGGACATCTCATCTTGTTGTCTGTTTGCCTCCATGGGTTTGGATAATATCTTTTGACCGCTCATCTGCTCTTTGCTGCGTCACCATGACCTCATATCCCTTGATGTCAAATACTGCCAAATCTAGTGTCATGCCACCGATATGTTCAAGAGAAGTTGGCCTCTGCATTTTTCAACCTCCCTTTGATTCTCTGTCGGTCTTGATTCACAAAAACATTATATTCCTCTGTCTCGTATCAATGATGTGGGAAACATTATGGCCCTCCTTCGACGAGGTCAATTTCTGTTGACTTCAGCGCATTATCCAGGAATCTGATCTAGAGACTCCCTTCAGGTACCTTGGAGCCTGCATGCCTCAATGGCAGGTTCTTCACACTCGACGTAAGGTTCACATCATTGGCCTTCGATCGATTGAATCTACGGGTGTTCGACGTCAGATCACTATTCACATTCCGTGGATTGTACCTTGAGAGCCATTGGCATTATTGGTGGTTTCTCTCGCATCTGTTAATAGTTTTCATCATTCGCTGGTAATTAGATGATGTTCTGACATGTTCGACTTCAGCTCATTTATTCGCATGCTCGAACTTGTACTTTGGTCGGGTCAAGATGGAGCGCAAGACCCTGGATTTTGTCTGATGAAATCTAGGATGTAGGCTATTTGTGGATTATTATGACTTATTACATGACTCTTTTGATTGGATGGCTGCGACCATACCTGAGTCTACTTGCTGATCCTTATGGTTGCGTCCATACCTTGGATCTCGGTTTTTGTACACTTTATTATGGATGGCTGCGCCCATACCACATATCTTGTATCAGAGATATCAGTTGTATTTGTACTCGCAGGTCTTCTGACTGCAGTGTTTTCAGTTGAACTCATTCTCATAAAGCATTTCACCCCTCCCTATCTCTTGGACCTCATGCTTTAGGGGTAATTTGTTACACAACATTTTGTCACCGTCCCTGCAATCCCTCGTCCCGTACATTGGAAGACTATTCCCGTGACCTGTGAATAGTAAAATGTCTTGAAAACACCTTGATGGCATCCTTCTCCATAAGGGAAAGAATTATCCTAAAGAACATTTCCTCATAAAATCACTAAAAACATATGATTTGGCATTGGCACGAGCAGCTTGTTCATCACTCGCGCCTACCTAGGAAATTTACACTAAGCCCATGCCACTTGGCGCTCTGTCCTTGTGTATTTATCGTGCCAAGCCTATTTGGGAATGTTTTTAAAAAATAAAAGGTGGAAGTTTGGTTCTAACAACTTCAGAATGAATCATCAAAAAGAGGTTGGACTGTTTGGCTCCGAATCTCCCTGATTAGGAAGTGGTTTTCCACCTCTCATTGAACCTTCCTAAGAGATAGGACTCTCCCCCATGATTATAGGGATCCTAACCTTTCCTTCTCCCTCTATAAAAGCCTTCCCTCTCTATTTGCAAGCTAGCTGAACATTTGGGAAGAAAACTATAGCTGAGCAACTATTGAGAGTAGAGCCAAGGAGAACCCCGTTAGAGAAAGAGCCTTGTCTAAATTCCTGACGAGCTTTGTGAGACACGCTCCACTAGAAGCCTTGCCGAAGGAAGAACGTGACGTCGGAACTCGGTTGTAATCTTTCTTTAATATTTTAATATATGCGCGACTATGTTATTGATTCCATCGTTGTATTTCTTATTTGTGTAATGCAATTTGATTTAATATTTACCGACTGATTGATAGTTACATGTTTGAATCATTACGTTGCATGTCGTCACTTTTATCTGTATATGTACAGGTGTCCGGACCTGGTGAGCGAAATGATTGTGATCTGTCAAGCTAGGAACGGGAAGCAGCGCTTCTTCTTCGACAACAGTAGCGTAGGAATCGAGGTAGGCTATCCATCATAGCTTTGTATTTTGTAACTAGGAATCGATATCGTAGCGTGTTGTTTGTTTCTAGACCCACTCTAGGGTTAGTGGGATCGCCTCTGTCCACAGAGGGGATTAACCTCCACAACAATACCCTGCGCATAAAGTTGCGTATCAAAGATTTGGAGAAAAATTTGGTGCTTAAGTATTGAAATTTTCTACATAGATACATCCAAGAGGAATTTGAGTTCCTTGACATCTCCTTGCTCGATGCAACATACTAGTATGCTACCAAGACTGAGCATAAATTCAAACAGAAGAAGTGAGACTTTGGATCTGCGAATCAGAGCCCCAAACCGCAAAACAAAGGAAAAAGTGAAGTCAGGGCATCTTGGGACAACTCGTTGAAGCTGCAAGCGAAGAAAAACACAACGAAGCCAAAGAAGGACACGAGAAAGTGGTGTCATTTCCATAAGAGCTACACTCACAACACAAGTGAGTGTCAGGCCAAGCAGTCACTGGTGACCGAGCTGAAGGCTTTCGAATCAGATGCATGTTCTGAATCTGATTAATAACCCAACAAGGGGAATGACAAAGGGAAGAAAATTATTGATGTGGAGCTCAATGCCACCATTTCCACAACCAAGATCTAGAAGGAGGACCTAAAGACCCAGAGGAGGGGGAGCACCTCTTCCATTCCCAGATGTGGGTGAAGGATTCCCTGTTATGGTTCATTGTCGACAGCGGGAGTCAAAAGAACCTCATTTTAGTAGAGGTCGTGAAGTATTTGGGCCTGCTGACCATAACACACCCACAACCATACACCATCGGGTGGCCTCACCAAGGACAAGATCTTTGTGTCAGCCAATAGTGTCGCCTTCCCTACAGCATCAAGCTCTTCATGGATGAGATATTATGTGATGTTTCTCCTATTTAATTTTGCAATGTATTATTAGGCCAACCATACTTGTGGAAGATACATGCTATGTATGAGTCTAGGCCTTGCACTGTTATTGGTACTTTTGGTAATAAGTTGTATAGCATATCGGAGGTAGCACCGTCTACCGCCATCTCTTTGATCACTACAAAGCAATGCAGTAAGCTCGTTTCCCAAACCGGGAAATTTATTTTCCTTATGATCCGCCCTTAGGGAAAGAAGCAGATTGTGACCACGACCTCCAGACATGACCCCTTTGCACGGAAAAAACAGATGGAAAAGGTCATGGAGGAGTACGGGGACATCCTCACCTCACCCGCAGGGGTTCCTCTGCACTTTTAGGTCAAGCACTCCACAGATATGACCCCAGGCGTGCCACTACCAAATGGACCAATATATCAACGTTACATCTAGAGAACGATGAAATCAAGAGGAAAATTCAGGATCTGCCACAGAAACGTCACATCCGACGGAGTTCATCGCCATGTGGGAGACCGATCATGTTGGTGCAGAAGAACGATTGGACTTGGAGACTCTTCATTAACTATCAGGTGCTAAAAAATATCATTGTCTGGAATAGGTATCTGATCCCACAGATTGATGATCATCTGTACCAACTCAAGGGGGATAAACATTTCAGCAACGTTGACTTGAAGTCTGGGTATCACCAGGTACCAATTGACCCCTCCTATGTGTGGAAGACTGCCTTCAAAGTGTAGGATTGCCTCTTTGAATGGTTGGTCATGCCTTTCAAGTTGATGAATTCTCCCTCAACCTTCATGAGGCTTATGGACGAAATCTTCTGACCATTCACCAACTAATTTGTGGTGATGTATTTGGATCGCATCTTGATCTTCAACCAGAGTTTGGAAGAGCACGTCCACCACATTCGATAGGTCCTCTAAACACTATGGCAACACAAGTTGCATGCCAATTTGTAGAAATTCACTTTTTGCATGACCTAGGTTCAATATTTTGGATAAATCATTGATGATCACAAGGTGCATGTGGACCTAGCCAAGATCCAGGTCATTCGGCATTGGCCAGTCCCAACCACTCGAACAGAACTCCGCAACATTCTGGGTCTTGCCAATTTCTACCATCGGTTCCAGTTGGGGTTCTCTCATATATCTTGGAATTTGAGGAAAGTGACAAAGGGAGGAGTGAAAGAAAAATTATTTTGATTTGAATTGCAACAGAAGGCGTTCGCATAGTTGAAGCATTGCCTCTTCTCTGCACCAGTGCTCACATTACCATACCTGTAGCAACCATTTGAGATCGAGACGTATGTGTCTAACTATGTTATTTGGGAATTTCTTACTCAGCAGGGGCAGCCAGTGGAATATCACAGTGAGACACTTTCAGACATAGTCTGAAAGTATCCCTCCTATGAAAAAGATATGTATTCCATTATGCATGCTTTCTGACAATGGAAGCGTTATATTTTGGGGAAGGAAATAGTCATCCACATAGATCATTGACCCCTGCAATTTATACAGACACAAGGGATGTTGCAGAGAGATCACCATCAGAAATGGTCCACATACCTACAACAATTCCATTTTAAAATCAAGTACAAGAAGGGAAACCCCAATAATAATTCAAAGTGCCTGAGTCAACCGTCGATTGTGGCGCTAACCACCGTGCTCAACTCTTGTGGGCACAAGACTTCAGGTTGCTCGCATCTCTACAAAAGCAATTCAGAATTTGACAATACATACCATATGCTCCTAGAAGGGAAACAATTTCCATATTTTTTCCTCCAGGATGCACTGTTATGCCACCTAGGACACCTCTATGTTCCTTCAAGCGAGTGTGCCAAGATTATTTGGGAAGCGCACTAGAGTCGGGTCATTGGACATTTTTGGGTTGAGAAAACAGTGGCAGTACTACAGAACTATTTTATTGGCAGAACCTTTGACAAGTCGTCACGAAATACATCAGATCTTGTACTGCCTATGCCATTTCCAAACCGACCAACAAGAAGCAAGGCATATATACTCTGTTGCCTACCCCTAATTGACCTTGGGAATCCATCTCGATGGATTACATGTCAGATCATCCTTATACCAAGCATGGAAATGACTCCATTTTTGTGGTCGTCGATAGATTCTTTAAGATGTCCATTATGGCGGCTTGCAAGAAGAATATCATAGAAGAATCCACTACTAAAATATTCTTTGAATGATTTTGGGTACAATTTGGGATCGCATAATCCATCATCTCAGATTGGGACAATAGTTCCTCAGTACATTTTGGTCAAGTCTCTGCTCGATGTTGGACACCAAGCTCACTAAGTCCACAACTTTCCACCCCAAAACGGGTGGCCAAACAGAGGTCATCAACATGATGATTGTACATATTCTACGCATGTACAACTCAAAGCATCCATGCACATGGGATGAAAGCCTCCCCTATGTCCAAAATAGCTATAACCAGGCTCTCCACAGCTCGACAAGTCACAAACCCTTTTAGGTGGGCTTAGGATTCCACCCACTATGTCCCATTGATCTAGCCATACCATTTGTAGCTACTCAGGAAGATGCAGATCATGTCCAGTTTGAAGCTTACAAGGTGAATAGATTCATTGAACGCATTCAACACATCCACTAATAGGTCCATGACATATTGGATAGAGCCAATGTTAAGTACAAGCAGTGACATGATTAGCATCGGGTGCCACACAAGTTCGAGGTGGGCGAAAAAGTTTGGCTATATTTGCAGAAGGAGCACCTCACTGGACCCCACCACAAGCTTCGCCCGCTCTGATATGGTCCATACACCATCACCAAGGTTATCGGGGACAATGCCTTCGAGCTCAGTATTCCACCATTACTTGGTCCACAATGAGTGTTCAATGTGGACTTCCTTTTACCCTACTTTCCACCATTACTGGACACATCAAACGTTGCAAAACATCTCACACCAACAGAGATAAACCTCGATTGCATGGAACATGCCACAACTGATCGGATCATGGACATGCAGATCAAGAAACCTCACACACAGAATATCTAGCTATATCAGATTTTCAAATCTGGCCAACTCATGCTCCAAGGCAAGTGGATCACCAAGGACCAAGTGCAACATAAGTTTCCTCATCTCATGGAGGAACTCAATGCAATGGGTACCATTGATTCCTAAGGGGGGAGGAGTGATCCAAGTGGATATTGTGTCTACCCACCTATTCCACTTGGACCTCCACCATTGTTTCTTTCAGTTTTTTAGTTTCCTTAATTGTAGCACAATTTACTATTTTTGGCATTTTTTCGGGTCCTAAACTTTCAGAGCCATTTTTAGGCCCTAAATGACATTCTTTTGGAAACCCTGGGACAACATGGGGCTTTGATAATTTTTTTCCACTGGAAACTTGTATTCCTCAAATAGAAATTTCTAACGAGGTATTTTTCTTGTCAAACAAAGATCTTATGCCAAAGTTACAACCCCGGGAAGTTGATGTATGAATTTACCCAAACAGGGCCCATAATTTTGGCGCTTCATCTCCTAGGGTTAATTTTTTGGATGGTTAAGGTCTTCAATTGTTTCTAAATAATAAATAGGCCTTAGAGCCTCATTGTAAAACAATTTAGAGCTATGTATCCACCACATCTCTTCTCAGATATAAGCTACCATCACCCGAGCTAGTTTATTTTCCATTTTTTCTGTAAGCATATCTCAGTTATTTGATATTAATGAAATGAAGTTTTATCTCTATTGCATCTCTGCATTTATGTTTATTTCTATATTTTATTGCGTTCCTGCATAAGTTCTGATCATTTGTATCATAGCGGGACTACTCTTTCTCGGTCTTTCTTTGCATTTCTCCAACGAGATCGGGGTATAAGGAGTTAGGGATCGATCTGGTTGAACCTTTGCAAGATCGGCCTTGCAAAGACCTCCCATGGAGGAAGAAAAGAAAGATGAGGGAGAAGGACATCCTATCAAAATATTGCTCAAGGAATTCCTCGAGGAATATAGGAACGCGATGATGGATAAAATTTCCAAGATCGTTCGACGGCTATCCATCGACGACGCATCTTCATCCAACAACCAACACGGAGGCGCCACTCCTTTTAAGGTACAATTAAACTTTAAAGTTCCCATATTTGAAGGAAAAATACATGAAAACACCATAGATATATGTTTGAATATATTAGAAGGATATTTTGTGGCTGATGACGTTTCCAATCGAAAAAAAATTACATTTACACTCCTCAAATCCGCCCCCCATGTCAAGGAATGGTGGTAAAAATATTGTGAGAAAAAGGACGAGGGGGAATCCTCCCTATTCTTAGTTGAAACCACTTGGAATTATTTCTGAGATGCCACTAAGGAACAATATTACCCCATGGGGAGTTATGAGGACAAGTACATACAATGGACTATGTTATGACAGTAAAGGGATAAATATGTGCATGAGCTGACGAATTTGTTCCATACCCCACGCACAAAGTTTGGTATCAAAGATTCAAAGAAACATTTGGTGCTTAAGTATAGAAATTGTCTGCACAGATACATCCAGGATGAAATGGATTTCCTCGACATCTCATCGCTTAGTGCAAAATTTTGGCATGCTACCAATATGGAGCAAAATTTCAAACAAAATAAGCAAGACTTTGGATATGTGAATTAGAAGCAAGGGAAAGGTGCCCCCAAACCACAAAACAAAGGAAAAATCCAAGGCGTGGTGGCCTAGGGTAACCTGTCAAAGTCACAAGTGAAGAATAACACCATGAAGCCAAAGAAGGACATGGGAAAGTGGTGTGAGTTCCATAAGAGCTCCACTCACAACACAAGTGAGTGTCGGGCCAAGCAGTCATTGGTGGTCGAGCTGAAGGCTTTCGAATCAAATGCATGTTCCAAATCTGAGTCAGAACCCGAAAAGGGGAATGAAAAAGGAAAGCATATTATCGATGCAGAGCCCAGTTCCACTATTTTTGTTATCACACATAGTTTTTTAATTTTTTATTAGGGTCACTCACCTAGGTTTCATTCTGTCTCATAAGGTTGGTCCATGAAATTAATGAAAGATTCATGAAATAAATATTTATCCTAAGTAAAAAACACTTCATTAGTCATGTCATCTCAGTCATATCTCTCAAATCCACCTTAGGTTCACGTGCATTGGTTTAAAATTCATTTTTAGCCACATGTATGATTTTTCACGATTCCACAGCGAATTCTATGAAAAATAGGTGATTTTTGCTATGGAATCACCTGATCATTCTGTAGCAAATCTTTCACATTTATAACTGAGAACGCTGCAGAATCATGTTTTTCTGAATAAATGAATGGGATGATGATCTGTCAAGTTTTAAGTGGTTTAGGGTAAATGTGAGGTCATATAATTGGTTTTCATAATCATCCAAGCATGCAAAAGCATAAATACCACCCATCATTACTTTTCACTCCCTCATTTGTCATCATTCTCTCCACATTCGAATTCCATTTTTAAAACTTATCTCCAAGCACCTCTCTGTAATCTTTCATTCAAGATTTTCATGCATCAATCCATTATCACCTCTGAAAAGTCTAGTCCCATAGCAAGAATCTCATTGTTCATTTTTTCTACTTTCAGGTGTCATAGTTCAAGAAGGCCAACACAGTGTTCAAAGAGATAGCCATGCAAAAGAAGACTAATAAATGGAGGCTCAGTGGTCAAGTATGAATCTATAGACTTAAATTTTTTCATGGAATACCCTAGTGTCGCAGAGGAATTCATCAAAAGCTGGTTGCATGACATTTTACAAGAAGATACAAAGGGATTTCTCTAATTTTTTGTCTGTTTGAGAATTCAACTTCAAGAGCAGTTTGTGGGCAAACGGAGGATAATTATAAAAAAAATGAGAGAGGTTATTTTCAAGAACAGATCAAAGAACATTAAACTCTTTCACTTTTCTCACAGGTACTACCAATTTGGAGATTTGAAATGTCTTTGGGCTCTATTTTCAAAATGTGTTTTTTCTTGTTTTAGACATGTTTTTAAAATGCCAATTCCGGAAACCTGGAGATTTTTCAAAAAACCAAGAGAGGTTTTTCTTCAGAATGAACTTATTTAGAAAAATATCGTCCTATTTTGCAACATATATGAAGGATTCAGAGATAGGAGATCATTTATGAGCCCTAGTTTCCAGAAAAAGAACAAAATTTTGAGTTTTTGTCCAATTAGGCAATTTCGTAGCGGATCCCAGGCTCGAATCCCATATTTCGCTACGAAACCCTTGTAGATTACTTTTTGCAAAAAATCATAGTTTGGGTGGAAATAAAAGGAGGATAAAATTTGTATTTAGCTTATATTTTCTAACAAACCTATCCAAATAAAAAAGGAAGGCTAAAAGTTGACCTAGATGGCTGAAATGGATTTGCTACCAAACTACGCTATGAAACTGCCTATTTCATTCTGTTTTTGTAGTGAGGTGTTTTTAGTTGTATTTTGGTGTTTTGAAAGTGTATTGAATGGCATCCAACCATGTGGAGGCATTAAAAGGTGGCAGTGGGACACTCAAATAGGTATTTACTCCTCGACAAAGATGTCACTTTTCCATCTCAGCATGAAGACAATGATAAAATTTTATGGTTATCTTCTCCTTAAAAGTAGGGTGATCAGTTCCTAAATCTAGTGGGTATATTTATGTCTAGGTTATAGTTAGTGGTACTCGAGAATTTTGTCATCATAGATGTAATTATCCAATGCTATAGATAAGTGAATGTAATAAATGAAAGGTAGAGTCCTAATAGGATTGTAAGTCTAAAGTTATTAGGTGTCTTTTTCAGTTCAATAAATATAGTTTATGGCTAAGATAGGTGTCAAAGATGATGGTTCAATGATCTAGCCAGGTGGGTAGATCCAATCTAATGAAAAAAATCCTATTAATAGGAAAAACTTCGAATAAGAAGGGGTTGGAGAATGTTATTTGACACTACCACTATTGTAAATTTCTAATCATTAGTAATATACATTGATTGTGTTTCTGCTTCACCTGAGATTATTTGGGTGTTTTGATGAGATTTATGCCTTATGTTCCTTAATATCTTGTTTCCAATATCTTGATGTTGAATTACTCTGAATTCTTGTTATTCATTCTCTGACTTCCTTTTAGCATTGAGCTATTGAATATTTTTTGTGTGTTAGTATTATCCTTTCATTGAAACAGTAAAAGCCTCATCTTCCAAAAGGAGATACATTTGTCATTGAATTCCCTCACACTGACTCCATTAGCCCAATTGTAGTGAAACCTATTTCATTTTTCACCTGCAATCAAATACATTAAAGCACTTATCACAAAGTTAGCCATCTAACTGAATCCTAATTGAGAAAATCATACGTTAATTTGAGAGAGACCTCTCAAACTGAAAAGGCTAATCCTCAGTCAAAAGTTGTTTTGAAATTGTTACTCTAAGTTTTCTGGTAGAGCAGCCCATCAGTACCAATTTAGAGATAATAGTTTCTACCACCAAGATTGAGAAGGAGGAACCTGAAGACCTAGAGGAAGGGGGGCGCCTCTTCCATTCCCTTATGTGCATGAAGGGTTCCCCGCTGCAGTTCATTGTCTACAACGAGAGATAAAAGAACCTCGACATTGCAGTAGAGGTCGTGAAGCAGCAGGGTCTGCTGATCACAACACACCCACAACTGTACACCATCATGTGGCTTCACCAAGGACAGGATCTCTATGTCAGCCAACAATGTCGCCTTCCCTATAGCATCAAGCCCTTCACGGATGAGGTATTATGTGATGTTGCTCCTCTTGAAGTTTGTGATGTATTGTTAGGCCAACCATATTTGTGGAAGAGACATGTTTTGTATAAGTCAAGGCCCCACACTGTTATTGTTACTTTGGGTAATAAGTTGCATAGGCCACCAAAGGTAGCATCGCCTATGACCATCTCTTTTATCACTAAAAATCAATGCAGTAAGCTCATTTCCCAAACCGGGAAATTTGTTTTCCTTATGATCTGTCCTGAGGGAAAGAAGAAGGTTGTGGCCACGACCTCCAGACAGGGCCCCTCCACATGGAAACAACAGATGGACAAGGTCGTGGAGGAGTACGGGGATATCCTCATCTCACCCACAAGGGTGCCTTTGCACTATCAAGTCAAGCACTCCATCGATATGAACCTAGGCGCACTGCTACCAGATGGACCAATCTATCAGCGCTCTATCTGGAGAACGATGAAATCAAGAGGTAGATTCAAGAGTTGTTGTAGAAAGGTCACATATGGTGGATTTCATCACCCTGTGGGAGCCTAATCATGTTGGTGCAGAAGAAGGATGGGACTTGGAGACTTTTTATTGACTATTAGGCGCTAAACAAGATCATTGTCCTTAATAGGTATCCAATCCCATGGATTGATGATCTTCTGGACCAACTCAAGGGGGCCAAATATTTCAGCAAGATTGACTTGAATTCTGGGCATCACCAGGTACCAATAAAACCCTATTATGCATGGAATATTGCCTTCAAATCGAAGGAGGGCCACTTTTAATGGTTGGTCATGCCTTTCTGGTTGACGAATGCTCCTGCAACCTTCATGAAATTTTTGGATGACATCTTGCGACCATTCACCAACTCATTCATGTTGGTGTATTTGGATGGCATCCTAATCCTCAGCCAGAGTTGGGAAGAGCACCTCCACCACATTCGATGAGTCCCCCAAACACCGCAGAAACACAAGTTGTGTGCCAATTTGGAGAAATGCACTTTTGGCATGAACCAGGCTCAATATCTAGGATACATCATTGATGAGTGGGGGGTGCATGTGGACCCAACCAAGATCCAGGTCATTCAGGATTGGCCAGCCCTAACCACTCAAACAGAGTTCCGTAGCTTTCTGGTTCTTGCCAATTTCCACCACCAGTTCGTGTTGGGGTTCTCTCTTATAACTTGGCCTTTGAGTCAAGTCACCAAGGGAGGAGTGAAATAAAAATTCTTTTGGTTTGAATTGCAGCATAAGGCATTCATAGAGTTGAAGAATCGCCTCTGCTCTGCACCAATGCTCACATTACCACACTTGCAACAATATTTTGAGATCAAAATAGATGCCTCTAACTATGTTATTGGGGAAGTTATTACTCAACAGGGGCATCCAGTGGCATATCACAATGAGACACTTTCAGACATAGTCCAAAAGTATCCCACTTATGAAAAAGAGATGTATTCCATTGTGCATGCCTCCCGACAATGGAAACATTACATTTTGGGGAAGGAAACGACCATCCACACAGATCACTGACCCCTCTAGTTCATAGAGACATAAGGGAAGTTGCAGAACTATCGCCATCATAAATGGTCCACATACCTGCAACAGTTCCATTTTAACATCAATTACAAGAAGGGAAACACCATTAATGTTGCAGACTACCTCAGCCGACCTCCGATCGTGGCACTAACCACTGTGCTCAACTCTTGTGGGCACAAGACTTCGGGTTGGCCGCATCTCTAAAAAAATGATCCAAAATTCGAAAACACATCATACGTTCTTGGAAGGGAAGAAAGTTCCAGATTTTCACCTCTAGGATGAATTGTTCTGCCACCTGGGACACCTTTGTGTTTCTTCAAGTGAGCGTGCCAAGATTATTTGGGAAGCACACTAACGTCAGGTCGCTGTTCATTTTGGGGTTGAGAAAATAGTGGCAATGTTGTAGAAGTATTTCTATTGGCCGAACCTTTGAGAGGATGTCGGGAAGTACATCAGATCTTGCATTGCTTATGTCATTTCCAAATCGGCCATCAAGAAGCAAGGCCTATATACTATGCTTCCTACCCCTATTCAATCTTGGGAATGTTTAACCCTTAGTTAAACTAAGAGGGGGGGGTGAATCAGTTTAACACATACATGGAATTTTAAAACTTTCTCTTAAATCTTATTTACACCTTCACTTCATGATCAACTTAATATGTGAACAATCTTTATTAGTGAGCAGCAAGTATCAAACAGATTTGTTAATGTAACAACAGTCTTAATATGTGAGCGACAAGTATTAAGCAGATTAGATAAACCACATCAATACATAGACATCATGCACAGAGACACCAGATATAAGTGGAAACCCATAAAGGGAGAAAACCACATCTTATTATTGTTGTGATGCAAAGGCAAGCTCCAACTCCCTCTCACCACTGATTTTCTGTAGGCACCGACCTACAGGAGGCTCCTACCTCAATTATGCAAGCTACAACTTGCAAGGAAGCTCCAACTCCCATCAATTTTCTGTAGGCACCAACCTATAGGAGGCTCCAACCTCAGTCAGCTACAACTGACATCTATCAAGCTACAACTTGATAGGGAAGCTCCAACTTCCTTACTCTTTCAAAAGAGAAACACTTGCTGATTTACCTTGGATATCAGCTCTGTTTTGTTCCAATTGCTATGATGTTCATCTATTCTCATATCTGCCCTGTATCATCTCTGCATCTTCTCAGATTCTCTATCAGCTTCTCCTTCTTCTCTGCTCAGCTCCTCTTTCTTCTCTACTTCACCGCTTCATTTATGCATTCTCTTCACTCACTCACTCTCTCTCTTCTCACCAGCATTTTGCATATCAAAATGATATTACTTATAGAATTTCTTGATGACTGTTTGTTTTCCTCTAGGAATTCGAAATGGATGGTCATACCCCTTGGTCTTCTGCCTCCTCATTTCTTTATCCAACTCAATTTAAAATCATAAAATTATGTACAAAATTTCATGCTACAGTGGGATTTTGACTTTTCCTTAGGATACTTGCCTTTGCATCACAAACAATAAAAAATTAATTACAACATTTACATTCACATTTTTAATTACATATTTCAATTTCACTCAGCTCCTTTTCTGGATTTTGGCTTTACTGGATTTGTCTTTTCCTGCTGCTGTTAAGAAACCGTTCTGCATCTTCTTTGTTTACTGTCATCTGCACATTTCACCTGTTTACTGCACTTTTGAATATTTTCCAGATTCCTGTGCTTGAACACCTGTCAAATTTGTTCCTGTGTGTCTCAGCATGCTCTTGATATAACTTAATCATATCATATACTTCCTCTTTCTCCTTGAAGTATATATGGTTTGAATCATAGTTGTATCAATTCGCATCAAACGGAGCTCCATTCCCTTTAAGTTCCGCAGGGGTAGCAAACTCGAGCAGGTATGCGTATAATACCGCCTCCAAAATTATAGACTTCTGGTATTGTTATTAAGCCCAAGGAATTATCTTTACCGTTGCCATATAATATTATAACCTGACAGTCCTTCTCTGTGTATATGTATTATGCCCCGTTCACATATTTCATATTTCATATCGCGCCAATTAACCATATACAACTTGTTGGAATGTAATTCCAACTGCCCGAATGAGAGATCAATTCGCAGGCGGCAGCATGGTGAATAGGCGCAGGTTAAACAACGCACAGGTTGATTGGAGATCGACGGAGTGCGGGGGGTTGAAGAGCGCGGAGGTTAACATGGAGGGTACCCCCCGTAGTTGACTGGCCGATCACACGTTGACCGCCGATCAACGGCTATGATGAACTGCGGGGCCTCACCCCATTTGATGTGTACGGAGAAATGGGAGCCCCCATAAACACCACTTTGTGGTGGCTCCACCATGCACCACCGCCAGCGCGCCACCAATTCACCACCGCAGTGGGAAAATTCACCAATTCTTTGTTAACCACTGGACTCCGCCAGGCCCCACAATTCAGTCAAACGACCAATCCACGGAACACACCGTACCTGGCTTAATCTCCGTGCGCTTTTATTAAACCTCGCACATCTTTGTTCAATGATCTCTGTCCGATTCTCCTCCGCTAGATCGACGGTTTATATCCATTTCGCTCGGCGTCTTTGGTCAGTGTATAACGCGCAAAATTGCAAGTTAAGAAATGGTGGCCAATACCGCACAGCACCCACGTGTCCCGCCGGAGTCTATCGAATGTGCGATTTTTTGGCTCACCTTATGGTCGAAAGGTGATGCGGAATTGGGAAATCCGCCTCCGTGAACCCGCTCGTGGTTTCAGTCCCCTCACGGTTCCTCCGGTCAAGGTTTCGGTTCTCCCTGTGCTCCAGGTTCCGTTCTTCGTTCAATTATATATATATATATATATATATATATATATATATATATATATATATATATATATATATATATATATACATATTTCGGTATAGTTGCAATTTCCATTCACACTATACATTTGACTGTGGTTCTACCTCCACTCTTACTGCAGTCAATACACGGTTTCTTGTTATAAAAGGTTCTTTTATATTCTGACGCAGAGTTCCACCATACATAACACGATTTCATTTATTCTTATGAAGAGGTGTCTTATGCATTTCTTATAAATATTCTGCTACAGGGTCTCATTCATACGGAATTCTTGTCACAGGGTTTGTATATCCTCCCCACAAGTACATACAGTTTGGACACCATTTCTACACATTATTATACATTCTTCTTCTTGAATATACAGGCAGATTCTTAGCTTGATTTACAGGGTTCGGCTTCTACAAGAGCTTGCAGGAATTTCACCACTAAATGCACAATTACAAAGGTCCTCTCCATATATAATTAAACAACAAATGCACAGTTACATTGGGACAATTTCCTCATATGATTCGACCAAGAACACATAAAGTCACACATGTAACTTATTCACAATTCTTCATAAACAGATATATGTATATATGTTGCTTGTACTACAGCCTTCTTCTGCCATTTAAAAAATACTCCAGATTTAAGTCTTTACTACATATTTAGTCTATCATTGATGAATAATTGCTCAATAATTCATCTGCAAACTATATTAAACCCCTAATTCATAGATAAACCAATTTTGCTTCAAATCCTCTGTTTCTTCTGCTGCCTCTGCTACTTCTCTGTCTCTTTTGCCTTATGGATAGTTTAGGTGCTGCTCCTGTCTTTACCTTTGCCATCTCCTTTATATTCATTTCCTCTTTTCTGCCTCCATTGTCTGTCTTTGTCTCCTTGTAACTGTTCCTGATCTTGATTTAATTCTACAGAATGAATTGATGTATTCCCCCAACAGTGCTTCACAGACTTCCCACTTGATAATTGTTCCTCATTACTCTGTCTCTGTGCTTCCTTTTCCTCCTCAGCTACTTGTCCTATGCTCTCTTTGTTTCATCTGCTCCTTGACTGATGCTACTCCTTAATTCTTCTTTTGCTGCCTCTGCTTCTTTAAATGACCCTGTCTTTGCTGCTCGACCCTCTCTACATCTTGTTGCTATGCTGCTCTCTTTGTCTTGTTGCTGCCTCAGGTGGTCCTCCTTTGCCATCTCCTTTTCCATCAATGACAACATTTCCAACAGTCTCCCCCTTTGGCATTGATGGCTACACCTCCTCCAATAATCCAATGCTTCCTCTGCCTATCTGCTTTTTCCTCCCCCTTTGACATCAATGGCAAAGGGTTGCTAATTTCCTAGTGTGCATTCTATCTGTTCATTTCTTCTCTCTGAGATGTGTTTAGGCCTTCTTCTTCTGACATTGTACCATGCTGCTCTAAACTTGTGTACAAGACTTGTTGAGAGAACACTATGAGGATTATTGATCTTGAATGTACACTTACAGATTGTGAATGCTCCATGTGACATATCAATCTTGCTTCAGCTATGCTTCAGTCTATATTATGATCTTCATCTATGATGCACATCTATTGAGGAAGGTTGTAGTTGGAGTCTGTCTTCTGCTGCAATAATCATCTGCAGTACAACATTTGTTCAATTGTGATGATGCCAATATGGCTTTTATAGTTGTGGTTCATTTTTCTTGCTTGTTGGTGATGATATGAGCTAGGATGTTGATAATGATATTCCACTTAATAGCTGCAGGTTTTGTTTACTGATGTGATCAATGAATTAACTAGAATTTGATCTAAGAGATCAAGTGCCTGTACTGCTTGCATAATGAACTTTCACAAAAAAACCTTGAGGTAGGATGCATTCAATGTATTGGTCGATCTCACTTATCAACCATGCACTTTTCTTCATGACATAAGGGGGTATGTATGTCGATGATCAATCTCTCTTTAAATGGTGAAATACCAACAATTCCTTTCTGTTGAAGTATGCTTGAATGGACTAATAAAAGACTTTTGAGCTTTAGTGGTAATCACAACTAATCCTTCATTATTCATATATTTTAACTATTCTGTCATGATTATTTCCAACAAAAACATCTTCAAGTTGTTTAATTTATATCTTAGCTAACAAACTTTACCTAGTTTATGAACAATTTCCAGAAAGAGGCCTTGAAGATATATGTACTGAATTCAGGAAGGCATGCAATTATATATATAGAAACAGATACTGCTGCAATGCATAATATAATCCTTCAAGTGTAAACCTAATGCTGATCCTTTAGCACTGCTACTAACCTTTTCATGCTGAATGCAGATAACCCTGGGAATTTTACCTTGATGCATTCTTGCCATAGTCCTTTGATCCTGTGGACCTGTATCATATTGCTGCTCTACTGATAATGCTTGGTAATATGTTGATAAGCATGCTACTTGTACCTGTTAAAGAATTAGTTCCGCCGTGGATTAGTTTAGAGTTAGTTGTCATTTAGTTTCATTTCAGTTTCTGATAACCGTCCAATTCTCCTATATAAATTCACTTTCATGAATATATCAAACAGTGTGTTCTCATCGATTATACTGTTTTGCTTCTTTCTCAATCTGTTGTTTTGTTTCTCTGTCTGTAAATTTGTCATGGTATCGGAGCGAGGTTAGAATCTCTATTGCCTGAGCGTTTGTGCAGAGAAGTCGTTGTTTGAAGCAGAGTCGTTGTTTGAAGCAGAGGAATCGGTGCATGAAGCCGCTGTTTGAGGGATTATTTTGGAAATTTGTTTCCATTGAAGAAAATCGATCTGCTGTGCTGTTCGCTGCTGTTTGCTGCCACCAAAGAACAACGTTCTGAAGTTGCTATCTGTTTGTTGTCTGAACCTGTTGCTGGCATTTTGAAATTGAACAGATGAGTTGCCATTGTTGCATTTGAGGATTTCATTGCTGCATTCCCTACCCTTTGCTGGAGAAGTGTTTATAGCCATGTGCTTCTTTTGGTTAAATTTGTAAGCTTTGAAAAATGAGTTTTGGTCAAATTTGTAAGCTTTGAGAAATGAGTTCCTTCCTGCCAGAGTTGATCGCTAGGAAAGATTTTTTGTTGTAAACATTATTTGCTGGTTTTGTTTACACTTAAAAGAGTATGTTGGGTTGAGGCTCTTTTTTATTTGTTACTAGTAAAGGGGTAAAGACTGCTGGTTTATTAAAGGTGATTGTTTTTAAAAATGGCTTCAACAAGTCAGTTTGCCATTCCGACACCATCATTTAGTGGAAAAAATTATGATTTTTGGAGTCTTAAAATGCAAGCATGTTTACAAGGCTTAGGGTGTTGGGAATTAGTAGAGTTGGGGTTCCAAGAACCTGACGCAAATGAAATTGCTGGTATGACTGCTGCCCAAAGAAGAAAATTTGATGAAATTAAACAGAAAGAAGGTAGAGCAAAGTCCTGCATTTTAAATTCATTAGATGACGCTATCTTTCCTCAAATTACTGCTGCTAAATCTGCTAAATCGATTTGGGATATACTTAAGGCTGCTTATCAAGGAAATGAGAAAGTAAAAATGGTAAGATTACAGACACTTAGAACCCAATTTGAAACGCTTAAAATGTCTGACTCAGAAACCATTGATCAGTTTATGACTAAAGTTATGGGTGTTGTAAATCAGCTTTGGATGAATGGTGAAGAACTTGATGACCAAAGAATTGTTGAAAAAGTTCTTAGATGTTTGCCAAAAAAATTTGATATGATTGTTACTGTTTTTGAATCGAGAGAATTGACAAAATTATTTGTGGAAGAATTAACTGGTTCTTTGTTGGCACATGAAGCAAGAATTAATTTAGATGTCAGTGATTTAGAGCATGCTTTTAAATCTAAAGCGTCAATGGATAGAGGTAGAGGCAGAGGTTTTCGTGGCAGGAAAAGTAAAGGTAGAGGACAGTCTCAGTATGATGATAGATAACAGGTAACTGAAACACATTCAGAGAAGTCTCAAAATGTTCATGGTCGTAGGTGGATAGATAAATCTAAAATTCAGTGTCACTACTGCAAAAAATATGGCCATTATAAGTCTGAATGTTGAAAACTACAGTATGTTCTGAATAAAAACAAAGCCAATGTCACAAACACTGAATGTGAAACATCAGATGCTTTATTTTTGGCATGCCAAGTAACTGTGCAAGTACCTAATAAAGATGTTTGGTTGGTTGACAGTGGATGTAGTAATCATATGATTGGTCATAGTGATTTGTTTTCACATCTTGATACATCTTTCAGTTCATCTATTGGTTTGGGTGATGATCGTCAGGTTAAAGCTTCAGGAAAAGGTGTTGTACCTGTCTTAACCAAACAAAATGTTGTGAAGAACATTTATGATGTTTATTATGTACCCAATTTCAAGCATAATTTGTTGAGTGTTGGTCAGTTAGATGCACATGGTTATGATGTTAGCTTTCACAACACTACTTGCATGATTGTTGATAAACATAAGTCTCTTGTTGCAAAGATTCCAATGACAAAGAACAGATTGTATCAGTTACAGTTGAAAATTGAAAAGTTGTATGCATATAATGTTTCAACGCCAACTAACTCTGATTTGTGGCATTTGCGATATGGTCACTTACCTATCAAAAGTATGAGTTTGTTGCAAAGTCAGTCCATGGTGAAAGGGTTGCCTTCTTTGTCTGATCAGATCTCTTCATGTACAAGTTGTATTATGGGTAAACATAAACGAGATAGTTTTGCTGTGTTCTCATCGATTATACTGTTTTGCTTCTTTCTCAATCTGCTGTTTTGTTTCTCTGTCTGTAAATTTGTCAGTACCTAACCATCAATTGATATTATTTTGATAAACCATGCTGAGATTTCACTTTTAGCTTCAATATTTACCCTTAGTTTCTACTATTGATCTTTTCACTGTTCACACCAACCACCATCAATATATTGAATTGGACCTTGGCATCATTAACCTGCTACTTATTCTGTCATCCTCATTTGAAAAAATGTCACTGCATTTTATTTTCTATGACAGTTCTAGAATCATTGTTGCTTTATATATTGCTTTATATACCAATTCAACAGTTCTTACATGATGATCTTTGTGAAGACATTTTCAATTTATTTTCTTGGAATCTTCAAGGGCAGAACACTCTCTTAACTGTACTCCTCCAAGGGAAATTTTCGTAGATGAAGGAAGTAAGGATATTAATGATGACAGGCACTTTTCTTACTCATTCTTCTTAATGTGTTTCATTGTCAATTCTAGCAATATCATGTACAAATTGATCATCATTTAAGGTACTGATGTCTTCTTTCTATTACCATGACTGCTTGCTGTCTTTTCTTCTTTCATTACTCTGTCAGCTACTTAATACTTCAGATGATCTTCTTCCTCTATAGTCTTCTTTTAAAAAAAATTTCTTTCCCTTCCTGATCTTATAACTGTTTTCATTCGAAGGAGCTCTTCTTAGACTACTTTCATGAGGTCTACATATGAACTACTCTCCCCCTGAGATGCTGCTTCATATCTATAACTGGTTAGATAGTTGCTTTGTTTCCTAGAGCAGCTCCCCCTGAGACTATGGAGGATTCATTATGTTATTGAGATAATAGGCTCCCCCTTTCTCTTTTCCTTCCATACTTTATTGGGGTTCATCATAATGTCTGCTCTTCTTTTAGATTCATAGTTTTGATTGATATGTTTTGATCCCATCATCTGTCTAGATTTCTTTAATGCATATGGCAGATTACAGTCTTTTGCTTTGTGACCAAGTTTGAGGCATACATAACATCTTATTTTATCATAGAAAATTTGAGTTGATGTATAATACTTTGTTCCCCTTCTTGAATACATTTTACATTCAACAGATTTATTTCCAAAATTATTGCATGCATAACAATAGCCATGGAAATGATTTGTGTACCTGGTGAAAGATTGTTCTTTCCATTTGCTTGCTTGAGGGATTTTTCTCTTTTGCTGCATCCTTTGCTGATTGGATTGGATTGGCTTTGTCTTGCAGTATGCTGCATTATGTCCTTGTTTGTGGCTGGAAAAACATGTGCTATTTTTCATAGAAGGAAAAACCTTCTTTGACATCTTCCAAATTTATTTAGTTCATCCTCATGAGTGTATGAGCCTTTTTCTGCTGATTGTTTCATCCCTTCATTCTTTGTATTCTCATGTTGTTGCTTGTTCTTGTTTGTTTCTCTGCAACTCATGTTCCTGCTGGTTTCTGCTTCTGTAGGAATTTGCTGAGTTGCTTCACTGTTCTTTACAGCTTTTACAAAAATGATTTTCTTGTTATCTTCAACCTTGGACTTACTGGTTTCACCTTCATATCCTATCCCAGTCTTTATGAGAGGTGACCTTTGTGCATTTAGAATCTGGTCCAGCTATTTAGAGCTTTTCATTTGAGGAGTATTCATTAATAAATCTCTTTGGGCCTTTTCTAATTTCTTTCTTATGCTCACTACTTCTTCTTCCAGTCTCTCACATTCTATATTTTTCTCTTTTATTTGTTGCAGCAGAGTGTCTTCTACTTTCTTTGCCTCTTCAAGCTGTGTCTTCAGGCCAATAATTTCTTTTATGTCTTCATATTCTTTCTCATCACATATTTGTACCAATCTCTTAAGGTCATTGTTTTCATTCTTCAAATTTTATATTTCAGTCAGAGCTGTGTCAAGTTTGGCTTTTTCTTCAGTTGCAATATCTTCATGGCTCTTGCTACCATTCACAATAGCAGGTACCTCATTTGATTGAACATCTTCTTTTTGACATGAATTTCTCTTTTTCTTAATTCTCTTCTCCTTCTTGACAATGCAATCCTTAGTGTCTACTCCATGCATGAAATGCAGTCTGTCCCAGATTTCTTTTGCTAAAGTTAAATCCATTATCAACTCAAGGTCCTTGTTATGAAGATTGTTATATATCACACATTTTTCCTTGGCATTCCTCTGTTGTTCTTTCACTTTGGGGGAGTCTGTGCAGTAACCATCACAAACAAGCTTCCATACCTCAGGTTCATTAGCCATTAAACCTGTCTTGACCTTATCTCTCCATTCAGGAAAATTTGTTGTATTTAGCACAGGTACATTTTGACAATCCATGACTCAACCAGATCTCCTTCAAGCTATTAAGCTTTCACCAAAGGAACCTGCTCTGATACCAATTGTTGAACCCTTAGTTAAACTGAGAGGGGGGGGTGAATCAGTTTAACACATACATGGACTTTTAAAACTTTCTCTTAAATCTTATTTACACCTTCACTTCATGATCAACTTAATATGTGAACAATCTTTATTAGTGAGCAGCAAGTATCAAACAGATTTGTTAATGTAACAGCAGTCTTAATATGTGAGCGACAAGTATTAAGCAGATTAGATAAACCACATCAACACATATACATCATGCACAGAGACATCAGATATAAGTGGAAACCGATAAAGGGAGAAAACCACATCTTATTATTGTTGTGATGCAAAGGCAAGCTCCAACTCCCTCTCACCACTGATTTTCTGTAGGCACCAACCTACAGGAGGCTCCTACCTCAATTCTGCAAGCTACAACTTGCAAGGAAGCTCCAACTCCCATCAATTTTATGCAGGCACCAACCTACAGGAGGCTCCAACCTCAGTCAGCTACAACTGACATCTATCAAGCTACAACTTGATAGGGAAGCTCCAACTTCCTTACTCTTTCAAAAGAGAAACACTTGTTGATTTACCTTGGATATCAGCTCTGTTTTGTTCCAATTGCTATGCTGTTCATCTATTCTCATATCTGCCCTGTATCATCTCTGCATCTTCTCAGATTCTCTATCAGCTTCTCCTTCTTCTCTGCTCAGCTCCTCTTTCTTCTCTGCTTCACTACTTCATTTCTGCATTATTTTCACTCACTCTTTCTCTCCCTTCTAACTCGCTTTTTGCATATCAAAATGATATTACTTACAGAATTTCTTGATGACTGTTTGTTTTCCTCTAGGAATTCTAAATGGATGGTCATACCCCTTGGTCTTCTGCCTCCTCATTTCTTTATCCAACTCAATTTAAAATCATAATAATATGTACACAATTTCATGCTACAGTGGGATTTTGTCTTTTCTTTAGGATACTTGCCTTTGCATCACAAACAATAAAAAATAATTACATCATTTACATTTACATTCTTAATTTCATATTTCAATATCACTCAGCTCCTCTTCTGAACTTTGACTTTACTGGATTTTGTCTTTTTCTATTGTTGTTAAGAAATTGTTTTTCATCTTCTTTGTTTACTGTCATCTGCACATTTCACCTGTTTACTGCACTTTTGAATATTTTCCAGATTCCTGTGCTTGAACACCTGTCAAATTTGTTCCTGTGTGTCTCATCATGCTCTTGATATAACTTAATCATATCATATACTTCCTCTTTCTCCTTGAAGTATATATGGTTTGAATCATAGTTGTATCAATTCGCATCAAACGGAGCTCCATTCCCTTTAAGTTCCGCAGGGGTAGAAAACTTGAGCAGGTATGCATATAATACCGCCTCCAGAATTATAGACTTCTAGTATTGTTATTAAGCCCAAGGAATTAACTTTACCGTCGCCATATAATATTATAACCTGAAAGTCCATCTCCGTGTATATGTATTAGGCCTCGTTCACATATTTCATATTTCATATCGCACCAATTAACCATATACAACTTGTTGGAATGTAATTCCAACTGCCCGAATGAAAGATCAATTCGCAGGCGGCAGCACGGTGAACATGCGCAGGTTAAACAATGCACAGGTTGATTGGAGATCGACAGAGTGCGGGGGGTTGAAGAGCGCAGAGGTTAACATGGAGGGTACCCCCCGTAGTTGATTGGCCGATCACACGTTGACCGCCGATCAACGGCTATGATGAACTGCGGGGCCTCACCCCATTTGATGTGTACGGAGAAATGGGAGCCCCCGTAAACACCACTTTGTGGTGGCTCCACCATGCACCACCGCCAGCGCGCCACCAATTCACCACCGCAGCGGGAAAATTCACCAATTCATTTATATATATGACTCCGTCAGGCCCCACAATTCAGTCAAACAACCTATCCACGGAACGCACCGTACCTGGCTTAATCTCTGTGCTCTTTTATTAAACCTCGCGCATCTTCGTTTAATGATCTCCGTCCGATGCTCCTCCGCCAGATCGACGATTTATATCCATTTCACTCGGCGTCTTTGGTCGGTGTATAACGTGTGAAATTTCAAGTTAAACGGTGGCTTCCAATACCACCTATGCCACGTGTCACGAAGTCTATGGAATCACTGCGATTTCTGCAAAACCACCTTACGGTCGAAAGGTGGTGCGGAATTGGGAAATCCGCCTCCGTGAACCCGCTCATGGTTTCAGTCCCCTCACAGTTCCTCTGGTCAACGTTCCGGTTCTCCCTGTGCTCCAGGTTCCGTTCTTCGTTCAATTATATATATATATATATATTTTTCGATTATGGTTCCGTTCCATTCACACTGTACATTTGACTATGGTTCTGCCTCCACTCTTACTGCAGTCAATACACGGTTTCTTGTTATAAAAGGTTCTTTTATATTCTGACGCAGAGTTCCACCATACATAACCCTTGCAAGTTCCACCATACATAACACGGTTTCGTTTATTCTTATGCAGAGGTTTCTTATGCATTTCTTATAAATATTCTGCTACAGGGTCTCATTCATACGGAATTCTCGTCACAGGGTTTGTATATCCTCCCCACAAGTACATACAGTTTGGACATCATTTCTACACGTTATCATACATTCTTCTTCCTGAATATACAGGCAGATTCTTAGCTTGATTTATAGGGTCCGGCTTCTACAAGAGCTTGCAGGAATTTCACCACTAAATGCACAATTACAAAGGTCCTCTCCATACAGAATTAAACAACAAATGCACAGTTACATTGGGACAATTTCCTCATATGATTCGACCAAGAACACATAAAGTCACACATGTAACTTATTCACAAATCTTCATAAACAGATATATGTATATATGTTGCTTGTACTCCAGCCTTCTTCTGCCATTTAAGCAATACTCCAGATTTAAGTCTTTACTACATATTTAGTCTATCATTGATGAATAATTGCTCAATAATTCATCTGCAAACTGTATTAAACCCCTAATTCATAGATAAACCAATTCTGCTTCAAATCCTTTGTTTCTTCTGCTGCCTCTGCTACTTCTCTGTCTCTTTTTCCTTATGGATAGTTTAGGTGCTGCTCCTGTCTTTACCTTTGCCATCTCCTTTATATTCATTTCCTCTTTTCTGCCTCCATTGTCTGTCTTTGTCTCCTTGTAACTATTCCTGATCTTGATTTAATTCTGCAGAATGAGTTGATGTATTCCCCCAACAGTGCTTCACAGACTTCCCACTTGATAATTTTTCCTCATTACTCTGTCTCTGTGCTGCCTTTTCCTCCTCATCTACTTGTCTTATGCTCTCTTTGTTTCATCTGCTCCTTGAATGATGCTACTCCTTAATTCTTCTTTTGCTGCCTCTGCTTCTTTAAATGACCCTATCTTTGCTGCTCGACCCTCTCTACATCTTGCTGCTATGCTGCTCTCTTTGTCTTGTTGCTGCCTCAGGTGGTCCTCCTTTGCCATCTCCTTTTCCATCAATGACAACATTTCCAACAGGGAATCCATCTTGGTGGATTACATGTCAGGCCTTCCTTCTACCAAGCATGGAAATGAATTCATTTTTGTGGTCTATGATAGATTCTATAAGATGGCCATTAGGAGGCTTGCAAGAAGAATATCGCAACAAAATCCACTGCTAAACTCTTCTTTGAATGAGTGTGGGTACACTTTGGGATCCCACTGTCCATTATCTCAGATATGGACAGAAGGTTCCTTAGTAAAGTTTGGGCAAGTCTTTGGTCGATGTTGGACACCAAGCTCACTAAGTACACATATTTCCACCCCTAAACTAATGGCCAGACAGAGGTCGTCAACATGATGTTTTTACACATTTTGCGCATGTACAACTCAAAGCATCCATGCACATGGGATGAAATCCTCCGGTATGTCCAGCACACCTATAACCAGGCTTTCCACAACTCAACTAGCCATAACCCCTTTCAAGTGGGCTTGGGATTCCAACCACTATGTCCCACTGATCTGTCCATACCATTTGCACCTACTCAGGTAGATTCGGCTCATGTCGAGTCTGAAACTGACAAGGTGAACAACTTCATTGAGTGCATTCATCACATCCTCCAACAGGTCTATGTAATATTGGACAAAGCCAATGCTAAGTACAAGCAGCGACATGATTAGCATCAGGTGCCACACAAGTTCTAAGTGGGTGACAAAGTTTGGCTACATTTGCAGAAGGAACGCCTCGCTGGACCCCACTGCAAGATTCACCCGCTCCGATATGGTCCATACACCATCACCAAGCCTATCAAGGACAATGCCTTCAAGCTCAGTATTCCACCATTCCTTGGCCACAGCTAGTGTTCAATGTGGACCACCTTCAACCATACTTTCCACCATTACTAGACACATCAAACATTTCAGAACAACTCACACCAACAAAGATGAACCCCAAATACATGGAACATGCCAAAAATAATCAGATCATGGACATGTAGATCAAGAAAAATCACATGCAGATTATCCATCTGTATCAGGTTGTCAAAGATAGCCAACTCCTGCACCAAGGCAAGTGGCTCACCAGGGACACAGTGCAACAGAAGTTTCCTCATCTCATGGAGGAAATCAACGCAATGGGGACCATTTCTTCCTAAGGGGGAAGGAGTGATCCAGGTGGATATTGGTGTCCACTAGCCTATTCCACTTGGACCCCCACCATTTTTTCATTCAATTTTTCAATTTCCTTAATTGTAGCAAAGTTTACTATTTTTGGCATTTTTTCAGGTCCTGAACTATCGGAGTTGTTCTGAGGCCTTAAATGAAGTTGTTTTGGAAAATAGGGGCTAAGATGAGTTTTAAACAAATGTTGGGCACTCAAAGTTTTATGCATCGGATAGATCTTTCTAATGAGGTATTCTACACGTCAAACAAAGATCATATGCCAAAGTTACAACTCCGTGAAGTTGATGTGCCAATTTACCTAAAAGAGGCCAATAGTTTTGGCGTTCCATCTCCTAGGGTTAGGTTTTTGGATGTTTAGGGTTTCCATTATTTCTCAATAATAAATATGCCTTAGAGCCTCATTGTAACACAATTGATAGGCATGTATCCACCACATCTCTTCTCACAGATAAGCTACCATCGCCTGAGCTAGTTTATTTCCATTCTATCTATAAGCATATTTTAGTTATTTGATATTAATGAAATTAATTTTTATTTCTATTGCATATCTGAATTTATGTTTATTTATGTATTTTATTCCATTCCCACATAATTCCAGATCATTGGTATCAGAGCAGGACTGCTCTCTCTCGGTATTTCTTTGCATGTCCCGAATAAGATCACGGTATAAGGAGTTAGGGCTCGATCTGGATGAACCTTTGCAAGATTAGTGTTTCAAACCCGAATAGCCACCCATGGCAGAAGAAAATAAAGACGAGGGAGAAAAATATCCTATCAAAATATTGCTCGAGGTAGCCCTTGAGAAACTAAGGAACACGATGATGGATAACTTTGCGTAAATCCTTCGACGACTACCCACTCGTGATGCATCTTCATCCGAAATCCACTTTGGAGGTGCCACTCCTTTTAAGGTAAAAGTTAACTTTGACATTCCAATATTTTAGGGACAAATAGATGCAAGCATCGTAGAAAGATGGTTGAATCTATTAGAAGGATATTTTTGGTTCATGACTTTTCCAATCGGGAAAAATTACTTTTGCACTCCTCAAAGTTGCCTCCCATGTCAAGGACTGGTTGGAAACCTATAGTGAGAAAAAAGGACGAGAGGGAATCCTCCCTATTCTCGGTTGCACCCACTTGGAATTATTTCCAAGACGCCATCAAGGAACAATATTACCTTGTGGGGAGCTATGAGGAAAAGTACATACAATGGAATACATTGCAGCAAAAAAGGGATCAAGATGTGCATGAGCTGACGAATATGTTCAATACCCTGCACACAAATTTGCATATCAAAGATTCAGAGAAACATTTGGTTCTTAAGTATCGTAGTTTTCTGCATAGATACGTACAAGAGGAAATGGAGTTCTTCGAAATCTCCTTGCTTGGTGTAGCATACCAGTATGCAGCCAAGATTGAGTAGAAATCCAAACAGAAGAAGCGAGACTTTGGATGTGTGAATTAGAAGTAAGGGAAAGGCATCCTCAAACCATAGAATAAAGGACAAAGCCAAGTTTGGATGGCCCAGGACAACCCTCCGAAGCTACAAGAGAATAACAACACCATGAAACCAAAGAAGGACACGTGAAAGTGGTGTGAGTTCCATAAGAGCTCCACTCACAACAAAAGTGAGTATCAGGCCAAGAAGTCACTAGGGCCGAGATGAAGGCTTCCGAATCAGATGCATGTTCTCACTCTGAGTCAAAACCCGTCAAGGGGAATTGAAAATGGAAGTAGATTATCGATGTGGATCCCAGTGTCACCGTTTCCACCACCGAGATAAAAAAAGAGGAACCTGAAGACCTAGGGGAGGGGGAGTGCCTCTTCCATTCCCATATGTGGGTGAAGGGTTCCCCGCTACAGTTCATTGTCGATAGTGGTAGCCAAAAGAACCTCATTTTAGCAGAGGTCATGAAGTGGCTAGGCATACCAACCACAACACACCCACAACCGTACACCATCGGGTGGCATCACCAAGGATTGGATCTATGCGTCAGCCAGTAGTGTTGCCTTCCCTACATCATCAAGCACTTCATGGATGAGGTTTTATGTGATGTTTCTCCTCTTGAATTTTGTGATGTATTTTTAGGTGAACCATACTTGTGGAAGTGACATGTTGTGTATGAGTCTAGGCCTCGCTCTGTTATTATTACTTGGGTAATAATTTGTATAAGATACCAGAGGTAGCACCACCTACCACCATATATTTGATCATTTCAAAGCAATGTAGTAAGCTCATTTCCCAAACTAGGAAATTTGTTTCCTTATGATCTACCATCAGCGCAAGAAGAATATTGTGGCCATGACCTCCAGATAGGGCCCCTCCTCATGGAAAAAACAGATGGACAAGGTTGTGGAGGAGTACAGTGATATCTTCACCTCACCCATGGGGGTTTTTCTATACTGTCAGGTCAAGCACCCCATATATCTGACCCTAGGTGCGCCGCTACCCAATGGAACAATATATCGACACTTTATCTTGAGAATGACAAAATAGAGAGGCATATTCAAGAGTTTCTATAGAAAGGTTACATCCGGCAGATTTCATCGCCCTGTGGTAGCTCGATCGTGTTGGTGCAAAAGAAGGATAGGACTTGGAGAGTTTGTATTCACTATCTGGCACTAAAAAAGATGATTTTCTGGAATAGGTATCTAATCCCACGCATTGATGATATTTTGGACCAACTGAAGGGGGCCAAATATTTTAGCAAGATTGACGTGAAGTTCATGTATCACTAGGTACCAATTGAACCCTCCGACATGTGGAAGACTGCCTTCGAAGCAAGGGAAGGCCTCTTTAAATGATTGGTCATGCATTTTTTGTTGAATAATTCTCTCAAAACCTTCATGAGGTTGATGGATGGAATATTGTGACTGTTCACAAACTCATTCATGGTGGTGTATTTGGATGAAACCTTGATCTTCAGCCATAGTTGGGAAGTGCACCTCCAACACATTTGACAGGTCATCCAAACACTACGGAAACATAAGTTGTGTGCCAATTTGGAGAAATGCACTTTTTGCATCACCCAGGTTCAATATTTGGGATACATATTTAATGAGTGGGGGGTTGATGTGGACCCAACCAAGATCCAAGTCATCCAGGATTGGCCCGCCCAACCTACTTGAAAAAATCTCCACAGATTTCTGGGTCTTGCCAATTTCTACCACCGGTTCGTGTTGGGGTTCTCTCATATAACTTGGCCTTTAAGTCAAGTCACCAAGGGAGGAGTGAAAGAAAAATTATTTTGGCCTGAATCTCAACATAAGGCACATGTAGAGTTGAATCATCGCCTCTGATCTGCACCAGTTCTCACATTACCAGACTTGCAGCAACCATTTGAGATCGAGACATATGCATCTGACCATGCTATTGGGGGAGTTCTTACTCAGCATGGGCATATAGTGGCATATCACAATGAGACACTTTCAGACACAATCTGTAAGTATCCCATCGATGAAAAAGAGATGTATTCCATTATGTAGGTATACCAACAATGGATGCATTACATTTTGGTGAAGGAAACAGTCATCCACAGAGATCACTGAACCCTGCAGTGGATACAGACGCAAGTGAAGTTGCAGAATGATGGGCATCATAAATGGTCCACATAATTGCAACAGTTCCATTTGAACATCAAGTACAAGAAGGGAAACACCAATAATGTTGTAGAATACCTCAGCTGATTGCTAATCATAGCGCTAACCACTATGCTCGATTCTTGTGGGCATGAGACTTCAGGTTGGCCACATCTCTACAAAAGTGATTTGGAATTCGGAAAAACGTACTTGAAACTCTTCAAAGGGAAGCAAGTTCTATATTTTCACCTCTAGGATGCACTTTTATGCCACCTCGGACATCTATGTGTTCCTTCAAGCGAGCGTGCAAAGATGATTTGGGAAGCACACTACAATCGGTTCGCTCAACAATTTTGGGTTGAGAAAGCAGTTGCATTACTATAAAAGTATTTCTATTGGTTGAACCTTTGACAGGTTGTAGGGAAGTACATCAAATCTTGTTTTTCCTGCGCCATTTCCAGACCAATCATCAAGAATCAAGGCCTATATACTCATTGTCCTACACCTAGTCGACCTTGGGATTCCATATCGATGGATTACATGCCATTCCTTCCTTCTACTAAGCATGGAAACGACTGCATTTTTGTGGTCGTCAACAGATTCTCTAAGATGGACATTATGGTGACCTGCAAGAATAATATCACAGTAGAAGTCACTACTAAACTCTTATTTGAACGAGTGTAGGTACACTTTGGGATCCCAAAGTCCATTATCTTAGATTGGGACATCAGTTTCCTCAGTACATTTTGGTCAAGTCTCCGGTCAATTTGGACACCAAGCTCACTAATTCCACAACTTTCCACTGCCAAACCGATAGAGAGATGAAGGTCGTCAAAATGATGATTGTACACATTATGCGCATGTACAACTCAAAACATCCACACACATGGGATGAAAGCCTTGCCTATGTCCAACACATTTATAACCAGACTCTCCTTAGATTAACTAGCCACAACCCCTTTCGAGTGGGCTTGGGATTCCTTCCACTATGTCCTATTGATGTGGACATACCATTTGCAACTACTCAAGAAGATTTGGCTCATGTCCAGTTTGAAACTGACAAGGTGAACAGATTTATTGAGCGAATTTAGCACATCTACCAACAGGTCCATGACATATTGGATAGAGCTAATGCTAAGTAAAAGCAATGACATGATTAGCATCGGGCGCGACACAAGTTCCAGGTGGGTGACAAAGTTTGGCTAAATTTGTAGAGGGAACGCCTAGCTAGACGCCATCGTAAGCTTCACCTACTCTAATATGGGCCATACACCATCACCAAGGCTATCGAGTACAATTCCTTCATGCTCAGTATTCCACCATTCCTTGGAGTGCACCCAGTGTTTAATGTGGACCACCTTCGACCCTACTTTCCACCATTAATAGAGACATCAGACATTGTAGAACAACTCACACCAATAGAGATAAACATTGAGTGCATGGAACAAGCCAAAAATGATCGGATCATGGACACCCAGATTAAGAAAACTCGCACACAAAATATCTAGCTTTATCGGGTTGTCAAATCTGGCCAACTCATGCACCAAGGCAAGTGGCTCACCGAGGACCAAGTGCAGCAGAAGTTTCCTCATCTGATGGAAAAACTCAACACAATGGGGACCATTTCTTCCTAAGGGGGCAGGACTGATCCAGGTGGATATTGGTGGCCACTCCCCTATTCCACTTGGACCCCCATCAATGTTTCTTTCAGTTTTTCAGTTTCCTTAATTGTAGCACAATTTACTATTTTTGGTAGTTTTTTGGGTCTTGAATTTATGGAGCTGTTTTGAGGCCCTAAATGACATTTTCTAGGAAAAACAGGTTCAAAATGGTTGTTCAACAAATGTTGGCCACTCAATATTTTAAGTCCTCAGATATATATATTTATAGCAAGTTATTGTGCACATCAAATGGAGATTGTATGCCAAAGTTACGACCCTGGGAATTTGATTTACCAATTTACCCAAACAGGGCCCATGGTATTGGAACTTCATCTCTTAGGGTCAGGTTTTTGGATGTTTAGGGTTGTCCATTGTTTCTCAATAATAAATAGGCCTTCGGGCCTCATTATAACACAGTTCAGATGCATGTATCCGCCACATCTCTTCTCAGAAATAAGTTACCATCGCCTGAGCTAGTTTATTTCCATTTTGTCTGTAAGCATATTTCATTTATTTGATATTAATGAAATGAATTTTTATTTTGTTGCATTTATGCGTTTATGTTTATTTTTTGACTTTTTTTGTGTTCCTGCATAAGTCTAGATCAGTGGTATCATTTCGGGACAGCTCTTTCTTTGTCTTTCTTTGCATGTCTCCAGCGAGATCAGGGTATAAGGATTTATGTCTTGATCTGGTTGAACCTTTGCAATATCATCCTCGCAAACCCCGATGACCTCCTATGATGGACGAAAAGAAAGATCATGGATTAGGATATCATATAAAAATATTTCCTAAGGAGGCCCTTGAGAAACAAAGGAATGCGATGATGAATAACTTTTCCTAGATCCTTCGACAGCTACCCTTCATCTGAAAACCACTCTAGAGACGCCACTCCTTTTAAGGTAGAAGTTAAACTTTGACATTCCCATATTTGAGGGCCAAATAAATGCAAACACCATAGTTAGATGGTTGAATATATTAGAGGGATTTTTTTCGGTTCATGAATTTTCCAATTGGGAAAAAATTACTTTTTTCACTCCTCAAAGTTGCCCCCCATGTCAAGTGCTAGTGGGAAACCTACTATGAGAAAAAGGACAAGAGGGAATCCTCCCTCTTCTTAGCCACACCTTCTTGGAATTCTTTCCAAGACGCCATCAGGGAACAATATTACCTAGTGGAGAGCTATGAGGACAAGTACATACAATGGACTACGATGCGACAACAAAGGGATCAAGATGTGCATGAGCTGACGATTCCATTCCATGCCTTGTGCACAAAGTTGGGTATCAAATATTCAGAGAAACATTTGTGCTTAAGTATCATAGTTGTATGTACAAATACATCCAGGAGTAAATGGAGTTCCCCAACTTCTCCTCGCTTAGTGCATCATACCGGTATGCTTTCAAGATTGACCAGAAATTCAAACAAGAGAAGCAAGACTTTGAATCTAGGAATCAGAAGCAAGGAAAAGATGCCCCCAAATCACAAAAAAAAGGACAAAGACAAGGCGGGGCTGCCTAGGACAACCTGTCAAAGCCGCAAGCGAAGAACAACACCATGAAGCCAAAAAAAGGCACGATAAAGTGGTGTGAGTTCCATAAGAGCTCCAATCACAACACAATTGTGTGTTGGGCCAAGTAGTCACTAGTGGCCGAGCTGAAGGCTTCCGAATAATATGCATTTTATGAGTCTGAGTCAGAACCCGACAAGGGGAATGACAAAGGGAAGCAGATTATTGATGTGGAGCCCAGTGCCACCGTTGCCACCACCAAGATACAAAAGGAGGAACCTGAAGACCCAGAGAAGGGGAAGCGCCTCTTCCATTTCCTGAAGTGGTTGGAGGGTTCCTCGTTGTAGTTCATTGTTGACAGCGGGAGCCAAAAGAACCTCATTTCAACATAGTTCATGAAGACGCTGAGCCTTCCGATCACAACACACGCACATCCGTACACCATTGAGTGGCTTCACCAAGGACAGTATCTTCATGTCATCTAGTAGTGTCGCCTTCCCTACAACATAAATCCCTTCACGGATGAGGTATTATGTGATGTTTCTCCTCTTGAAGTTTGTGATTTATTATTAGGCCAACCATACTTGTGTAAGTGACATGTTGTGTATGAGTCTAGGCCTCACACTGTTATTGTTACTTTGGGTAATAATTTGTATAGGAAACCATATATAGAATCGCTTACCGCCATCTCTTTGGTCACTGCAAAGCAATGCAGTAAGCTCATTTCCAAAACCAGGATTTTTTTTTCCTTATGATCCGACCTTAGGGAAAGGAGAAGACTGTGGCCATGACCTCCAGACAAGGCCCCTCTCCATGACAAAAACAAATGGACAAGGTAGTGGAGGAGTATGGGGACATCCTCACCTCACCCGCAGGGGTGCCTCTGCACTTTCAAGTCAAGCAGTCCATCGAAATGACCCCAGGCATGTCACTATGCAATGGAATAATATATCGGTGCTCTATCTAGAAAACGATGAAATAAAGAGGAATATTCAGGAGCTACTGCAGAAAGGTCACATCTGGCAGAGTTCATCACCTTGTGGGAGCTTGATTGTGTTGGTGCAGAAGAAGGATGGGACTTGGAGACTATGTATTGAATATCGGGCGCTAAACAAGATAATTGTTTGGAATATGTATCTAATCCCATGGATTGATGATCTTCTGTACCAACTCAAGGGGGGGGGGGGATATTTCAGCAAGATTGTCTTGAAGTCAAGCTATCACCAAGCACCAATCGAACCTCTGATGTGTGGAATATTGTCTTCAAAGCTAAGGAGGGCCTCTTTGAATGGTTGGTCATGCATTTCAGGTTAAAAAATGCTCTTGAAACCTTCATGAAGTTGATGGAAGACATATTGCAACCATTCACCAACTCATTCGTGGTGGTGTATTTGGATGACATCCTGATCTTTATCAAGAGTTGGCAAGAGCACCTCCACCACATTCGACAAGTCCTGTAAACACTGTGGCAACACAAGTTGTGTGCCAATTTGAAGAAATGCACTTTTGGCATGACCTAGGTTTAACATATGGGATACATAATTGATGAGCATTGGGTGCTTGTTGACCCAGCCAAGATCCAGGTCATTCGGGATTGACTAGCCCTAACCACTTGAACAGAGCTCCGCAACTTTCTGGGTCTTTCTAATTTCTACCACTCATTCATGTTGGGTTTCTCTCATATAACTTAGCCTTTATGTCAAGTCACCAAGGGAGGAGTTAAAGAAAAATTATTTTGGTCTAAATCACAACATAAGGCATTCGTAGAGTTAAGAAAATAATGGTAGTACTCTAGAAGTATTTCTATAGTCCGAACCTTTGATAGGATGTCGAGAAGTACATCAGATCTTGCACTGCTTGTACCATTTCCAAATCAACCATCAAGAAGCAAGGCTTATATACTCTGTTTCCTAACCCTATTCAACCTTTGGAATCCATATCGATTGATTACATGTTGGGTATTCCTTCTACCAAGCATGGAAATGACTACATTATTTTGGTCGTCAACAAATTCTCTAACATGGCCATTATGGTGGCCTGCAAGAAGAATATCACAACATACGCCACTACTAAACTCTTCTTTGAATGAGTGTGGATAAATTTTTGGATCCCATAGTCCATTATCTCAGATTGAGACAGCAGGTTCCTCAGTACATTTTTTTCAAGTCTCTGGTCAATGCTGGATGGACATCAAGCTCACTAAGTCCACAACTTTCCACCCCCAAATTGATGGCCAGACAGAGGTCATCAACATGATGATTGTACACATTCTGTGCATGTACAACTCAAAACATTCATGCACATGGGATGAAAGCCTCCCCTATTTCCATCACAACTATAAAAGCCTCCCCTATTTCCATCACAACTATAATTAGGCTCTCCACAACTCAACTGGAGACATCGCCTTTCAGGTGGGCTTGGGATTCTAGCCACTACGTCCAATTGATGTGGGCATACCATTTGTAGCTACTCATGCAGATTCAGCTGATATTCAGTCCAAAGTTGACAAGGTGAACAACGTCATTGAGTGTATTCAGCACATCTACCCACAGGTCCATGACATATTGGAAACATCCAATGCTAAGTACAAGTAGTGACATGATTAACATTGTGTGCCACACAAGTTCTAGATGGCGACAAAGTTTGGCTACATTTATAGAAGGAGTGCCTCACTAGACCACACCTCAAGCTTCACCCACTCTGATATGGGCTATACACCATCACCAAAGTTGTTAGGGAAAATGCCTTAAAGCTCAGTATTCCACCATTCCTTGTTCTGCACCTAGTGTTCAATGTGGACCACCTTTGACCCTACATTCCACCATTACTGGACACATCAAACATTGCAGAAATAGCTCAGACCAAAAAATCCAAACCCTGACTTCATGTAAAAAGCCAAAAATAATAAGATCATGGACACAAAAATCAAGAAAAATCACACACAGAATTTCCATCTGTGTCGGGTTGTCAAAGTTGGCCAACTCTTGCACCAAAGCATGTGGCTCAGTAGGGACCAAGTGCAGCAAAAGTTTCCTTATCTCATAGAGGAACTCATCGCAATGGTGACCATTTATTCCCAAGGGGGGAGGATTGATCCAGGTGGATATTGGTGGCCACCTTCCTACTCCACTTAGACCCCCACCATTGTTTCTTTTAGTTTTTCAGTTTCCTTAATTTTAGCACAATATACTATTTTTGGCATTTTTTCGGGTCATGAACTTCTGGAGTCGTTTTGAGGTCCTAAACGATTTTTTTTTGGGAAAATCGAGGCCAACATCAATATTCAACAAATGTGTGCCTCTTGAAAGTTTTATTCCTAGGATTGATATTTCAAACAAGGTATTGTGCGCATCAAACAGAGATCGCATGCCAAGGTTACCACCCCGAGAAGTTGATGTACCAACTTACCCAAACGGGGCCCATAGTTTCGGCGCTTAATTTCATAGGGTTAGTTTTTTGGATGTTTATGGTTTTCCATTGTTTCTAAATAATGAATAGGCCTTTGAGCCTCATTGTAACACATTTAATAGGTATTTATCCGCCACATCTCTTCTCAGAGATAAGCTATCACCACCCGAGCTAGTTCATTTTCATTATGTCTGTAAGCATATTTCAGTTATTTGATATTAATGAAATGAAGTTTTATTTTTGTCGCATATATGTGCTTATGTTTATTTCTGTATTTTATTGCATTATTGCATAATTCCAGGTCAGTGGTATAAGAGAGGGACTGCTCTTTCTCTGTATTTCTTTGCATATCCCTAACGAGATCAAGGTATAAGGATTTAGGGCTTGATTTGGTTGAATATTTGCAAGATCAGCCTCACAAACCTTGGTGGCCTCCCATGGAGGAATAAAAGAAAGACAAGGGAGTAGGAGATCCTATCAAAATATTGCTCGAGGTGGCCCTCAAGAAACATAGGAACGCTATGATGGATAACTTTTCCCAAATCCTTCGATAGCTACCCATCGACGACACATCTTCATATAGAAGCCACTTTGGAGGCGTCACTCCTTTTAAGGTACAAATTAACTTTTAAATTCCCATATTTGAGGGCCAAATAGATGCAGACGTCGTAGATATATGGCTGAATCTATTAGAATGATATTTTTCGTTTCATGACTTTTTCAATCAGGAAAAATTTACTTTTGCACGGCTCAAAGCCACACCCCATGTCAAAGACTGGTGGGAAACCTACTGTTAGAAAAAGGATGAGAGGGAACCCTCAATGTTCTTAGTTGCATGCACTTGGAATTCTTTCAAAGACTCCATCAAGGAAAAATATTACCCTATGGGGAGTTATGAGGACAAGTACATACAATGGACTATGCGGTGGCAGCATAGGGATCAAGATGTGCATGAGCTAACAAACCTGTTCCATACCTTGCGCACAAATTTGGGTATCAAAGATTCAAAGAAAAATTTGGTGCTTAAGTATCATAGTTTTATACATAGATACATCCAGGATAAAATGGTGTTCCTCGACATCTCCTCACTTGGTACAACATACCAGTATGCTGCCTAAATTGAGCAGAAATTCAAACAGAAGAAGCGAGACTTTGAATATGCGAATCGAAATGAAGGGAAAGGCACCCCCAAACCACATAATAAAGGAAAAATCCAAGGCGGTGCAGCCCAGGACAACCCCCTAAAGATGCAAGCGAAGAACAACATCATGAAGCCAAATAAGCAAACGAGAAAGTGGTGTGAGTTCCATAAGAGCTCCACTCACAACATGACAAGTGAGTATCGGGCCAAGCAGTCACTGGTGGCCAAGCTTAAGGCTTCTGAATCATATGCATGTTCCGACTCTGAGTCAGAAACCATTAATGGGAATGAAAAAGGGAAGTAGATTATCGATGCAGATCCCATTTCCATTGTTTCCACCATCAATATCCAGAAGGAGGAACCTGAAGACCCAGAGGAGGGGGAGCGCCTCTTCCACTCCCAAATGTTGGTGAAGGGTTCCCCGTTGTAGTTCATTTTTGACAGTGGGAGAAAAAATAACCTAATTTCAATGGAGGTCATGAAGTGGCTAGGCTTACTAACCAAAACATAGCCAAAACAATACACCATCGGGTTGCTTCACTAAGGACGGGATATTAGCGTTAGACATTAGTGTTGCCTTCCCTACAGTATCGAGCCCTTCATGGGTGAGGTATTATGTGATTTTTCTCCTCTTGAATTTTGTGATGTATTATTAGGCCAACCATACTTGTGGAAAATACATGTTGTGTATGATTCTAGGCCTCACACAGTTATTGTTACTTTGGGTAATAAGTTTTTTAGGTATCACTGCCTACCACCATCTCTTTGATCACTGAAAAGAAATGAAATAATCTCTTTTCCCAAACCATGAAATTTGTTTTCCTTATTATCCGCCCTCAAGGAAAGAAGAATAATGTGGCCATGACCTCCAGAGAGGGCCCCTCTGTGTGGAACAAACAGATGGACAAGGTAGTGGAGGAGTACAGATACATCCTCAACTCACCCGCAAGAGTGCCTCTACATTGTCAGGTCAAGCACTCCATCAATCTAACCCTAGGTGCACTGCTACCCAATGGACCAATCTATCGGTGCTCTATCTAGAGAATTCAAGGGGCAGATTCAAGAGATTTTGTAGAAAGGTCACATAAAATAGAGTTCATCGCACTATGGGAGCCTGATCGTGTTGGTGGAGAAGAAGGATGGGACTTGGAGACTTTGTATTGACTATCGGGTGCTAAAGAGGATCGTTTTCTGGAACAAGTATCTAATCCCACAGATTGATGATCTTATGGACGAACTCAAGGGGGCCAAATATTTTAGTAAGATTGACTTGAAGTTCGGGTATCACCAGGTACCAATTGAACCCTTTGATGTGTGGAAGACTACCTTCAAAGCCAAGGAGGATCTCTTTGAATGGTTGGTCATGCCTTTTGGGTTGACGAATGCTCCCGAAACCTTCATGAGGCTGATGGAAGAAATCTTGCAACCATTCACCAACTCATTTGTGGTGGTGTATTTGGATGACATCCTCATATTTAGCTAGAGTTGGGAAGAACACCTCCACCACATTCGACAGGTCATCCAAACACTACGGAAACACATGTTGTGTGGGAATTTGGAGAAATGCACCTTTGGCATGACCTAGGTTCAATATCTGGGGTAGATCATTGATGAGTGGGGGGTGCATGTGGACCCAGCCAAGATCCAAGTCATTCGGGATTGGACAGCCCCAACCACTTGAACAGAGCTCTGCATCTTTATGGGTCTTGCAAATTTCTACCGTCGGTTCGTGTTGGGGTTCTCTCACATAACTTGGCGTTTGAGTCAAGTCACCAAGGGAGGAGTGAAAGAAAAATTATTTTGCTTGAATTGCAACATAAGGTGTTCGTAGTGTTGAAGCATCGTCTTTGCTCTCCCTCATTGCTAACATTAGCAGAATTGAAGCAACCATTTGAGATCGAGACATATGCCTCAGACTATACTATTGGGGTAGTTCTTACTTAGCTGGGGAATATAGTGGCATATCACAGTGAGACACTTTCAGACACAGTCCAGAAGTATCCCACCTATGACAAAAAGATGTATTCCATTATGCAAGACTTCTGAAAATGGAAGCATTACATTTTTGGGAAGGAAACAATCATCCACACAGATCAGGGACCCCTTCAGTTCATACAGACACAAGGGAAGTTTCAAAATTATTGCCATTAGAAATGGTCAACATAACTGCAATAGTTCCATTTGAATATCAAGTACAAGAAGGGTAGCACCAATAATGTTGTAGACTGCCTAACTTGACTGTCGATTGTGGCCCTAACCACTGTGCTTGATTCTTGTGGGAACGAGACTTTAGGTTAGACGCATCTCTACAAAAAATATCTAGAATTTGGCAACACATACCAAATGCTCCTGGAAGGGAAGCAAGTTCCAGATTTTCACCTCTAGGATTCACTGTTATGCCACCTAAGACACCTTTTTGTTACTTCAGGTGAGTATGCCAATATGATTTGGGAAGCACACTATAGTCCGTTCGTTGGACATTTCGAGGTCGAGAAAACAGTCAAAGTATTGCAAGAGTATTTTTATTGGCTAAACCTTTGACAAGATGTCGGGAAGTACATCAGATCTTGCACTACATGTGCTTTTCCAAACTAACCATCAAGAATTAAGGCCTATATACTTTGCTACCTACCCCTAGTCGACATTGGGAATCCATCCCAATGGATTACATGTTAGGCTTTCTTTCTACGAAGTATGGAAATGAATGCATTTTTGTGGTCATCGACAGATTCTCTAAGATGGCCATTATGGCGGCTTGTAAGAATAATACCAGATTAGAATCCACTTCTAAACTCATCTTTGAATGAGTGTGGGTAAAAATTTGGATCCCACAGTCCATTATCTCAAATTGGGACAACAGGTTCCTCAGTACATTTTGGTCAAGTCTCTAGTAGATATGGATACCAAGCTCACTAATTCCACAACTTTCCACCCCCAAAAATATGGCCAGACAAAGGTCGTCAACATGATGATTGTACACATTTTGCGCATGTACAACTCAAATAATCTAATCACATGGGATGAAAGCCTCCCTTATATCCAACACATCTATTACCAGGGTCTCCACAACTCAACTGACCATATCCTGTTTCATGTGGGCTTGGGATTCCAGCCATTATGTCCCATTAATGTAGCCAAACCATTTACAACTACTTAGGAAGATTCAACTCATGTCCATTCCGAATCTGAAAAGGCGAACAACTTCATTGAGCGCATTCAGAACATCCTCCAACAGGTCCATGACATATTGGATAGAGCCAATTCTAAGTACAAGTAACGACATGATTAGCATTGGGTGCCACACAAGTTCCAGGTGGGTGACAAAGTTTGGCTACATTTGTAGAAGGAGCATGTTGGAAATACTGAGAGGGGGGTGAATCAGTATTTATTTTCAATTGCTTTTTTACCAGTTAGATCACTTATATTTAGAACACAAAATGAACAATAAGAATAAATTATTTTATTAATTTATTCTTTACAATAAATCAAGTACAATATATGTAGGGCTCCAACCTTAGATGAAGACACTAATATTCAATCTCCCAAGCTCCAACCTGTATTTTCCAAGCACTGACTTGGACTTCCAAGGCTCCAACCTTGTCAATTCTGAGGCACCAACCTAAAGGGCTCCAACCCTATATCTGGTACAGGCTCCAACTTGGTCTCTTGAGGAATCCTATCCTCTAGGGCTCCAACCCTATCTTCCAAGGCACCAACCTTGTCTCTATGAGGCTCCAACCTCCTGATTCAATTCGTCAAGATATATTTGGTTATACTTCATGGCTCCCAATGTCTTCTTCAACGAGCCCTGTCAATATTCACTTAGTCTTCATTGTAGTCTCCACATTACGTCATTAATGACAACATTTTCTTCTTAGAAGGTGTCACCACTGCTCTTCATCGTACCCAAACAATTTCTACAAGTTACCTCATGATGACATCATGGTCTTCAAGACTTCCATCAATGCTTGATGATGTCTTAAGATGTCTTCAATCAATTGCACAAGTTCTACACAAGGTTTTCCAAACAACTTCAAGTACATGATTACTCCAAACTCTTCTTCAAGGCTTCAAATCTGCTCAAATATCTCTTTGAATATACTTTAAGATTTTCCTTAAATTCTCTTCTAAGGATGCCCCATGCCCTTCTTCAATAGCCTCTTCAAAATTTGCAACCAAGTGTCTCCAAGTCTTCTCTACACTTCAGCTCCAAGGATGTCTTCAAGATGTCTTCCAAATGAGTCAAAAAATCTCTCCAATTTGTTCTAGGATTGTCTTCAAAAGTTCTGTACAATAAGTCTTCTCTAAAAATTAATTCAATATTGTTCTTCCAAAGTGCCTTCACTGTATTATTTCACAATAGGTATACTTCAAAATAGGACCCAAATTATGTTTCCAAACAATCCTTGTGCTTGTCTTCAAAGAGGTGTTCGTATATGCTTTAATCATGTTGAAGATTGCTCCAAGAAGAGGCTAATGATTGCTCCAGTAATTGTATTCAATATTTTCTCCACTGGTGGCTATCACATGGTCTGAGGGTACTTGTGATCACAAGTTCCAAAGTATCACATATAGGTCTGCAGTCCGAGCTCCAGAATTAACCTTCCATAAGGTTGCAATCCGAGGTCAAAATATAGGTGACTGTTTGGTGTCTTTTTACTGAACTGAGCTTTAAAAAAAAATACTATCCCTCCTCACATGTTTGAGCCCTATCCACAACTAGAAATCCGAGCTAATAGCACCAATTTTGGGTGACTGCTCACTATTTTTCTGACCACAGGTCCGAGTTAAGAAATATCCCAACAGATCTATCCTTTGCAGTTGTAACTCTGAGGTCTGTGATCTAAACGTTGCCCAAACAGTGATTTACCACAGTGATCGAGGTCTATATAAATTCTCCTTTCTTCCTGTGATGTTGGCCGAGGTCCTAAGATGTTGACTGAATTTGTGGCTAAAGAATGAGCTCGAAAAATTTAATAAATAGTGATTTTATCACCACAAAATGAAAGGACATGTCTCTGCAAATAGGCCGACATGAAGGACAATGATAGGTCGGCTCACTCCTAAGGTTAATTTTTCTTGAATTAAAAATTCCATATCTCGTCAACCGCTGGGAGTTTTGGGGCAAGTAAAGGCTCATTGGAAAGGAAAAATTATGCTCTAAAAGATGGTATAGGATTCAATTTGGAAGGATGCCTCTAAGGAGGTAAAAACAAATTTTCTTTGTGGTTGTCCTTAATTTTTGTGTGTAGAAAGTGAACAGGACAACATGCCTTCTCCATTGCTTCGCTTCTTCTTTGTTTGTCTTCTCCATTGTTTGACTTATCAATCATAAGATCACAGTGTCATCATGTAGGACATCCATGTCATCATTATAGTATCCAACATCCATATCATCATGAAAGTATAGCATCATGTATTCAATAATAGTGCAGTAGTATGTCATAGTGAAACATCATTAGGAAAGTTCCAAGGTAGTCTTCCAACCATCAAATGAGATCTTCCACATCATCATCTAGTCTTCCAACCTTCATCAAGTGCATGCAAAATTAGATCAAGTACTTCTTAGGGCTTCCTTCATTAGTGGTTTGACTTCTTCGTGACTTGACATCTTCATTGATGGTATCCTGGTCAACCAAAAGTCATGACATCATCATCTGGAACCAGGAATATCAAGAATATTGACATCTCGGTCAATGCTATATTGACATCATTGAAAACCTTTATTAAGAGAGTGCCTCACTGGACCCCACCAAAAGCTTCGCCCACTCCAATTTGGGCCATACACCATCACCAAGGTTGTCAAGGACAATGCCTTCAAGATCAATATTCCACCATTCCTTGGTCTGCACCCAATGTTCAATGTGGACTTCCTTCGACCCTACTTTCCACCATTACTAGACACATCAGACATTGTAGAACAACTCACACCAACAAAGCTAAACCCTGTTTGCATGGAACATGCCACAACTGATCAGATCATGGACACACAGATCAAGAAAACTTGCACGTAGAAGATCCAAATGTATCGGGTTTTCAAATTTGGCCAACTCTTGCACCAAGGAAAGTGGCTCACTAGGTACCAAGTGCAACAGAAGTTTCCTCATATCATAGAGGAACTCAACGCAATGGGGAGCATTGCTTCCTAAGAGGGGAGGACTGATCCAAGTGGATATTGGTGGCCACCTGCCTATTCCACTTGGACCTCCACCATTTTTTCTTTCAGTTTTTTTAATTGTTACACAGTTTACTATTTTTGGCAGTTTTTTGGGTCTTGAACTTCTGGAGCCATTTTGAGGCCCTAAAGGACATTTTTGGGGAAAATCAGGGTCAACATGGGTGTTAAATAAATGTCGGCCACTCGAAATTTTTATTCCTTAGATAGATATTTCTAACTAGGTATTGTTCACATCAAACGAAGATCGTATGGAAAAATTACGACACCGGGAAGTTGATGTACCAATTTACCCAAACGAGGCCCATAGTTTTGGCACTTCATCTCCTAGGGTTAGGTTTTTGGATGTTTAGGGTTTTCCATTATTTCTGCATAATAAATAGGCCTTTGAGCCTCATTGTAACATAGTTCAGAGGTATGTATCTGCCACATATATTCTTAGAGATAAGCTACCATCGCTCAAGCTAGTTTATTTCCATTCTATCTGTAAGCATATTTCAGTTATTTTATATTAATGAAATGAAGTTTTATTTCTGTTGCATCTCTGCGTTTAAGTTTATTTCTCTATTTTATTGCGTTCCTGCATAAGGTCGGATCAAACAATGACCAGAGGTTTGACTAGAAGGTGATTAGGAACCTATTATCTCGATTTTATATGATGGTATATGGTATCCCAAAATGTACCCACACATATTCAAATAAGAGCTTCATAGTGGCCTTTGTTGTGATATTATTTTTGTGAGATGTCAGAATGGCCATTTTATAAAATTAGTCAGCAACCACGAAAAAACAGTAATGCCCTGCTTGGCCACAGGAATACTAGACATGTAGTCTGTCGATATGGATGCCTAAGGACTGTCGGAAGTAGGAAGAGGGGTGTATAATCCTTGCTTCGTAAAAACTCATTTAGAAATGAAACATAAATTGCGGGACATGATAAACATGTTGACATCTTGTTGAATTTTTTTCCAATATAAATAATTTCGTAGCATTGTCATTGCCTTTTCCACGCCTAAGTGGATTTCCATCCAACTATATTGAGATTCCCAAATCATCTTTTCATGCTTACTTAGAAACACAGAGATGTCCCAAATGACATTCTAGTCCATCCTAGAAGGTGAAGTAAGTGATGATTGTGCATGTGCTCAATATTTGGTAAGTGGTAGTGAAGTCGAGATCACTCTCATAGAATTGGGCCCTATGATCAATGCATAGTAGCAAGTCATGTATTTCTTTTGAAAAAGTATAATTTGGCTTTCATAGGGTGGGTATCTCAATCAAATTTCACTTTTTTGAGTAGCTCTTGGAGATGGTGCTTGATTTCCTCATTTTCCAAAGGAAAGTGGTTATTTACTATCCCATTGGGTAGTGGTGCTTGGGGGTCAGATCAATTGAATGATTGACCTGAGAGTAGAGAGGTTCCCCATTAGGTGAGGAGAATATGTCGTTGTACTCTTCCACGACCTTGTCCATTTGCTTCTACTACATGGAGAGGCCTTCTACGGAGGTCATGGATGTGACCATAATTGTTTGCTCATTTTGAGTTCAAACCAAGAAAAAGACAAATTTCTCGTTCTAGGAGATGACCTTCCTACATTTCTTAGCAGAGATCAAAGAAATGACAGTAGAAGGAGTTACCTCTGGTATCATGTATAGTTTTCCACCTAAATTAATAATGAAATTGTGAGGTCTAGAATCATCTATAGCATGATTCTTCCACAAGTATGGTTTTCCTAAAATAACATCAAAAAATTCAAGGGGGAAAATGTCACATGATACCTCATCCTTCAAGGGTTGGATGCCATAGGGAAAGTGACACTGCTCACTGACACAAATATCTCCCCCTTAGTAGAGCCACTCGATGGTGTATGGTTGCAAGTGTGGTGTTGTCGATAGGTCCAATTTATTGATGACCTCTGATGAGATGACGTACTTTTTCCTTTTTTTGTCAGCAATGAAGTGCAACCGAGCAACCTTTGCTCACATCTGCGAATGAAAAAGGTGCTCACCTTTCACCAATGAAAAGGGTGCTTGTTGGAAATGTTTTCATTGATGGAAAAGGAATTGGCACCTAAACTATCCATAAGGAAAAAGAGACAGAGAGGTAGCAGAGGCAGCAGATGAAACAGAGGAATTGATGTAGTAGCAACAGAGGAATTAGAGACAGAGCAGCGGAGTTGAATCAGGGGTTTTAATACAGTTTGCAAAGAAGATGGCGCAGATTAATGGAGTAGAGGAACCTTGGTGGCGGCAGTGGTGGCGCTTCGGTGGCGACACTCTCTTCTGGTGGTTGCGGAGGCACCCCTCCGCTGGTTCAAAACTGTCGGGGTGTGCTCCCGCAATAAATCATGACCGTTGATCTGTGGTCAGCACCTGATGGGCGGGTCAACTGCGGAGGCACCACTTGGGTTAATTATCGGACTGTTTGTACCCCCGCAGTACCATTGATCTTCCACAGAACTAATCGGACGAATACAGTCCCTGTGGAAAATTATGAATCATAACAAAAGGAAGCATGTTGGAACCTGGAGTAGAAGGGCAGAACCACGATGAGTGAACAGTAAAGGTGGTTTATGGTTTTCATCGCACCACCTATGTGGATTAAGCCGTATTTGAGGAGTTGGAAGCGATTCCATAAATCACTCGACACGTGGCAAGGAGGACCCACGGAAAACCGCTTGTCACTGTCCGCCATCGCGCGTTATAGTTCGACCCAGGATGCCCAGTGATATCGTTGAGCGCCGTTGATATGGGAAGGGGTCATCGGACGGTCATCATCTGTTGAAGGTGCGCGAAGATTAACACAGGTACGGTGCGCCATTGCGCGTTATTGTTCGACCCAGGATGTCCAACGATATTTCTATGCACCGTTGATCTCAAGGGAAGCCATCGGATGGTGGTCATTTGATAAAGTTGTACGGAAACTAACCACAGTACGGCGGGCCATCGCACGTTAATGTTTAGCATCGGAGGTCAAGCGATATGCATATACACCGTTGATCTGGAAGCTTGCTAATCTAACGATGATCGGACGCTGGACTTGCGCGAAGTTTACCTATGGTACCATGCGCGTATTTGATTAGCTATTGACTATATTTGTGGGCCCGGGGTCAAAGGTTTACCATATTATTTGAAAGCGTTAAAATGCGAAGGGTTAACTTTAATCCTAAATTTATGTTCAAATTGTAAATATATTTATTTATCAATTTCTTCAAATTGATAAATAAATTAAAAAGAAATCAAAGAGGTACGTAAGGGTGCTAAAGGAAATACCGTTCAGGAATACCATTATTAATTGAATGGTTTTGACCCATGGTTTTAATAAAGGCGAAAACTATATAAGGTGATGAGAATTATGAAGAATTGTGTGCGTGCAAAAGGGTTGATAATAAACGAATCTCTTTTAGAGATATCTGTATGAATAAACTCTGATATATCTGTATCTATGGTGCACCTGTGAATATGATGATTGATCAAGATCTTTAAATCAGATGATGATTAATTCCTGGTTCAATCGACTGACGAAATCATGAAGAACATATAAGGGTTGTGAATGAATACTTCACTCTGAAGTATATCTGTATGGAATGGGTAACAGATTTCTGAATTAAGGATGCACCTCAGAAGAAATTAAATAAATCTGGTGGCCTGCAAGGTATTTTTTGTGGAAATGGATGAAGCATGGTTTGCAGTGATGCTGAGGGTCGAAGCTTTCAGTAAGGGGGTTGTAGCTCCCTTCTAGTGGTAGCTGGTAAACGAGAACAAGGGGTTGTAGCTCCCTTCCAGGAAAGGCTGGTAAACGAGAGAAGGTTGTATCCTTCTGCAGTATTTTTCCAACAATTGGTTTCAGATCAGGTCCTTCTGAAAAAGCTTAGCCGCTAGAAGGAATATCAAGCAAGATGAGCAATCAATATGGAACAGCATCTATCAGGCCTCTGCTCTTTAACGAAAACAGTTTAATCTTCTGGAAAACAAGGATGAGATCCTATCTTCAGTCTTTGGGTGCAGAGTTTTAGGCAATTGCTGAAGGAGGATATCAATATCCAGCTGCAGTACCAACAGATCCGATGGAAAGAAAGAATTATGAAACAAATGCAAAGGCAGTCAATGCTCTATTGGGAAGTCTAACTAAATCTGAATTTGTCAAAGTCATGCAGCTGAATACAGCAAAGGCAATATGGGACAAAATCATTCTAAGTTATGAAGGTGATGCAAAGGTAAAAAGTGTTAAACTCCAAACGCTCAGAATTCAATATGAGAATCTAAAAATGGATAATGAGGAGAGCATTGCCAATTTCTTTTACGACTTGATGATATTGTAAATCGTATGAGAAATATGGGAGAAACAATAACCGAATCTACTTTGGTTGAGAAAGTCTTAAGACCTCTAACGACAAAATTTGAGTCAAAAGTTTCTACTCTTGAAGAAAAGCAGGATCTTCAAAATCTTACTGTGGTGCAACTTCATGGCATAATAACTGCATATGAAATAAGAAGAGGAGGACCATCTGAAGTCAAAGAAGAAGTCTTTAGAACTTATACAAAAGGGAAGGAAGTACAAAAAACAGAAGAATAAGGATATATCTCAAAAGAATATGAGATAAAATTTGTAAATAAACTTCAACTTGGCACAGGACGGTTTAGAGGTAAGCTTCCTTTCAAATGTTTTGATTGTGGAAGAGTTGGTCATTATGCTGCTAAGTGTCCTTATAAAGAAACACATAAAAAGGGGAAGGAAGTAGCAAGAAGGAATAAGAATCATTTTAGCACTAGAAAGAGTTACTATACTCATGAAGACAGTGATGGGTTATCTGATAGTGAGGAAGAATGTGAACAAGATCTTAGACTTCTCATGGCATTTGAAAAAGAATCTAGAGAAGAAAAGGATACTTTTTTTGGATGCTCTAGAAGACAGTGATTTTCTTGATGAAAACAATAAAATCAAAATTTGCTTAGAAGAGAGTAAAATAACCATAGAAACTCTGAAAAATCAGCTTGAAGAAAAAGAGAAACATAATGAGAAATTAGAGTGTGAAGTAGTAAGTCTAAGAAAAGAACTTGAGAAAGTAAAGACTCTGAATCTTAGATTTGCTAAAGGATCTGAAACCTTAGATGAGATTATCAAGGTACAACGTTCTCCTCTTATAAATACAGGTCTTGGATATATCGGAGAATCTTCTTAGGCTTCAGCACCAAATTATCTAAAAGCAGTTACAGCTGTTTTACAACATGATGCCACTCAGCAAGGGAATAAATAATCTTTACAGGTAAAGCATGATCATCTCAATTCAAAGAACACTAACAAGAATGTCTTTCAAATAAACACCAATCAACAGGTAAATTCAAGAAGGAGATTTTATGATCGTAGAAATTTCATCTTCAATGGACAATGTTTCTCATGTCACAATTTTGGTCATAAAGCCTTTCAATGTGAAGCATATAAAACTATCATGACAAGAGAAGCAAGAAAGAAAAGGATTGATATTGAAACAAAGAAGAATACCTATAACAAATTTTCTCCTCTTCAAAATGAAGTTGAATGTGCTTATTGCAATAACTTTGGCCATGAAGAATATGAATGCAGGAGCAAAGTTCAACCAAAAGAATGTGTTCCTTCAAGCTCCAAAGTATGGAAAAAGAAGGAATTACAGGTTGAAAATTGTGGCATAGCGTTATTTGCAGAAGATGAAGAAAACCAATTGTACATTGATAGTGGATGCTCAAGACACACAACAGGTGATAAAACCAAACTTCTTGCATATAGTGCTCTGGAAAAAGAAAAGAATGTTACATTTGGAAATGATACTCCTGCGATCATTAAGGGAAAAGGGTTTGTTTTTCTAAAAGAAAAGGTGAAAGCTAATGAAGTTATGTATGTGGATGGATTAAAGCATAACCTGTTAAGTGTAAGTCAAATGTGTGATCAAGGAACTGAAGTTGTCTTTAGTTCAAAAGAATGTGTGGTACGTGATCTTGATATAGGTAAAGTAATTATAAAAGGAAAAAGAACTCCAAGCAACCTGTATGTATTGAGGAACTGCAAAGAACAATGTTACTTGAGTAAATATTCAGAAAACTGGCTATGGCATAGAAGGTTGGGGCATTTGAGCTTCTCTCAAATCAACAAATCAAGCAGACTTAAATTTGTTCGTGATCTTCCCAATATTACTCTACCTGAAAATATCATATGCAAATCTTGCCAATTCGGTAAGCAAACCAGATTACAATTTAATGCCAAGGAAGGATCATCAAGTAAGCCTCTTGAACTCATTCATACTGACATATGTGGACCCATGAGGAAAAATTCACCACGTGGTGAAGAAGACTATATCTTATTCATTGATGATTTCTCTAGAATGTGTTGGATTGGGCTGCTTAAACACAAAGATGAAGCATTTGAGAAATTTCAGATCTTCAAAGCACTAGTTGAGAATGAATTAGATCTAAAAATCAAGTGTCTCGGATCTGATCGAGGAGGAGAATATACATCCAATGAATTCCTTGAATTCTATGAACAACATGGCATAAAAAGACAATTCTCTGTAGCTGGCACTCCACAACAGAATGGTGTTGCAGAAAGAATGAATAGAACAGTTCAACAAATGGCTAGAGCTATGCTGGATGATTCCGGAACACCTGACACATTTTGGGGAGAAGCAGCACATACAACAGTAAACATTCTCAACAAGGCACAAGTTCGTGTAAATAGTGATAAAACTCCATATGAACTTTGGTATAGTAATCCTCCCACTATAAAGCATTTTAGAATTTTTGGAAGCAAATGCTTCATCAAGAACAATGATGAAAAACTTGGCATGTTTGAACCCAGAGCAGATGAAGGGATATTTCTTGGATACTCCTCTAGGATTAGGGCCTATAAATGTTACAATAAAAGACTTCGGAAGATTTTTGAATGTATTGATGTTGTTATTGATGAGTCTTCTGCAGCTCCAAAATAAGAAAAGCAAACTACAGATGAAGATGATGATGACACATATCCTTCTACAACAAATAGTAATGATACAAATAGTGAACCCAGTGAAGAACGTGAAGATGGTTTGTCTGAAAAGGCTCCCTCCAGATATGTTCAAAAGAATCATCCAGAATCTCAAATTTTGGGAGAAAAGGGATCAGGTGTACAAACAAGAAGAACGCTTATGGGATCTTCTAGCAATCTGGCATTTCTATCCACTATTGAACCTCACAGTGTTAGTCAAGCTAGCAAAGATGAATGTTGGATTCAAGCCATGAATGAAGAGCTTGATCAAGTTGAAAGAATCACACTTGGGAATTAGTACCAAATCCTCATGACAAAAATGTCATTGGAACTAAATGGATATTCAAAAACAAAGTTAAAATGAGAATGGGGATGTTATAGAAATAAGCTGAACTTGTTTGCAGAATTAGCCTCAACAAGAGGTATAGACTTTGAAGAAACCTTTGCTCTGTAGCCGGACTTGAAGCCATAGATGTTTCTTTCTTTTTCAAGCTTCCAACAAATCAAAGTTTATCAAATGGATGTTAAATATGCTTTTCTCAATGGTGATCTAAGAAGAAGAAGTTTATATAGAAAAAGCAGAAGGATTCATTTTGGGAAATGATGAAAAGCTTGCTTGTAAACTTAAAAAGGCTTTATATGGTCTCAAACAAGCTCCAAGGGCATGGTATTATCGTCTTCACAAATATCTTCATCAAAAATGATTTTCAAAGGGTTTTGCTGATAGCAATTTATACACAAAAGCTGAAATTGATAAACTATTGATTGTGGTTGTATATGTTGATGATATCATTTTTTGAAGTAATGAAGAGTCTATGAGTCAGAAATTTTCTTCTGATATGAAGCAAGAATTTGAAATGTCTTTACTTAGGGAACTAACATTCTTTCTTGGCTTGCATGTGCAACAAGCAACAAATGGCATATTCTTATCACAAGAAAAATACCTCAAGCAAATCCTAAAGAAGTATGGCATGGAAGACTGCAAACCTGTAATTACACCAATGATAACCGGATGTAATCTAAGTTCTAATGATGATTCCCCCACGGTGAATCAACCAGAATATAGATCTATGATAGGAAGTCTACTTTATCTCACTGGGACAAGACCAAACATTATGCATGTAGTTGGGATTGTTGGACGATTTCAAGCCAATCCAAAAGAGTCTCATCTTCAGGCTATGAAAAGAATATTCAAATATCTACAAGGAACTCAAGATTTTGGACTATGGTATCCAATGAATGATGATCTTACTCTTCATGCATACACTAATGCAGATTGGGATGGAAGTGTTGATGATCGGAAAAGCACTAGTGGTGGTGCATTCTATATGGGGCCCCGGTTAGTATCTTGGTTCAGCAAGAAGCAAAGCTCTATTGCCTTATCTACAGTAGAAGCAGAATATGTGGCTACAACATCATGTTGCACTCAACTTCTCTTGATGATGCAAACCCTACAAGACTTTCAAATCAAATTTTCACCTCCTATCTCCATTATGTGTGATAATACAAGTGCCATCAGTATCTCAAAGAATCCTATTATACATTCCAAGACCAAGCACATTCCCATAAAATATCACTTCTTATGTGAACAAGTGCTTGAACAAAAGGTGAAATTGGAGTATGTTCCCTCCAAAGAACAAGTTGCTGATATATTTACCAAACCTCTACCTAGGGAAGCATTCGAATATCTCAAACAGAAACTGGGAGTAGTCTCTGCCATGCAGAGGATCAGATCTACTTAAATATAGAAGATTAAATTGGTTGTGAGGTGCAGTTGGGCATCTCTGAATGCACAGACTAAGGGGGAGCATTGGTCATATGAAAAGGATGCACAGGTCAAGGGGGAGCATTGCTCAGGATGCATTGTTGGCATTCTCATTATTTGTTGCAGTCCGATCTCACGTTTGAGATCTTGAGAATTCTAATTTCTCTTCTTTCATTGAATATTATGTTTAAAGATGCAGCATGATCTCAGGGGGAGAACAGTTTTGTTGGTCCAAAGGATCTTGATCAACCCTTTGCCATTGATGTCAAAGGGGGAGGAAAAGAAAAAAGGGGCGGCTTTTGTAAGACAAACAGAAGATAAGTATTGCCATCAATGCCAAAGGGGGAGATTGTTGGAAATTTTGTCATTGATGGCAAAGGAATTGGAACCTAAACTATCCATAAGGCAAAAGAGATAGAGAGGTAGCAGAGGCAGCAGATGAAACAGAGGAATTGATGCAGTAGGAAAAGAAGGAATTAGAGATAGAGCAGTGGAGTTGAATCAGGGGTTTTAATATAGTTTTCAAAGAAGATGGCACAGATTAATGGAGTAGCAGAACCTTGGTGGTGGCAGTGGTGGTGCTTCAGTGGTGACACTCTCTTCTGGTGGTTGCGGAGGCACCCCTCTGCTAGTTCAAAACTGTCGGGGTGTGCTCCCACAAGAAATCATGATTGTTGATCTGTGGTCAGCGCTCGATGGGCAGGTCAACTGTGGAGGCACCACTTGGGTTAATTATCGGACTGTTTGTACCCCCGCAGTACCATTGATCTTCCACAGATCTAATCGGATGAATACAATCCTTGTGGACAATTATGAATCATAACGAAAGGAAGCGCGTCGGAACCTGGAGTAGAAGGGCGGAACCACGATGAGTGAACACTAAAGGTGGTTTGTGGCTTTTATCACACTACTCTTAATGGGAAAGCGGTATTTAAGAGGTTGGCTCTGATTCCATAGAATGCTTGACACGTGGTGAGGTGGGACCCAGGATGCCCAACGATATCGTTGAGCGCCATTGATCTGGGAAGGGGTCATCAGACGGTCATCATCTATTGAAGGTGCGCGAAGATTAACACAGGTACGATGCGCCATCGCGCGTTATCGTTCGACCCAGGATGTCCAGCGATATTGCTATGTGCCGTTGATCTCAAGGGAAGCCATCAGACGGTGGTCATTTGATAAAGTTGCGTGGAAACTAACCACAGTACGGCGGGCCATCGCGCGTTAACGTTCAGCATCGGAGGTCGAGTGATATGCATATACGCCATTGATCTGGAAGCTTGCTAATCTAACGGTGATCGGACGCTGGACTTGCGCGAAATTTACTTATGGTACCGTGAACGTATTTGATTGGCTATTGACTATATTTGTGGGCCCGGGGTCAAAGGTTTACCATATTATTTGAAAACGTTAAAATGCGAAGGGTTAACTTTAATCCTAAAGTTCTATTCAAAATTGTAAATATATTTATTTATCAATTTCTTCAAATTGATAAATAAATTAAAAAGAAATCAAAGAGGCACGTAAGGGTGCTAAAGGAAATACCGTTCAGGAATACCATTAGTAATTGAATGGTTTTGACCCATGGTTTTAATAAAGGCGAAAACTATATAAGGTGATGAGAATTATGAAGAAGTGTGTGCGTGCGAAAGGGTTGATAATAAATGAATCTCTTTTAGAGATATCTGTATGAATAAACTCTGATATATCTGTATCTATGGCACACCTGTGAATATGATGATTGATCAAGATCTTTAAATCAGATGATGATTAATTCCTGGTTCAATCGACTGACGAAATCATGAAGAACATATAAGGGTTGTGAATGAATACTTCACTTTGAAGTATATTTGTATGGAATGGGTAACAGATTGCTGAATTAAGGATGCACCTCTGAAGAAATTAAATAAATCTGGTGGCCTGCAAGGTATGTTGTGTGGAAGTGGATGAAGCGTGGTCTGCAGTGATGCTGAGGGTTGAAGCTTTCAGTAAGGGGGTTGTAGCTCCCTTCCAGTGGTAGCTGGTAAACGAGAACAGGGGGTTGTAGCTCCCTTCCAGGAAAGGCTGGTAAACGAGAGAAGGTTGTAGCCTTCTGTAGTATTTTTCTAACAGTGCTCACCTTGGTGGTAACAATGATGGCATTGGGTTCTAAATTAATGATCGACTTCCCCTTATCTATATCTAATTCGGAGTGAGAACCTGCATTTGACTTTAAGGATTTTAGCTCGGCCACCAATGACTTCTTTTAGCAACATTCATTGGTGTTGTGTGAAGGGATATGGAATTCACATCACATTCCCATGTTTGTATTCATCTCCCCATTACCATTATTTGTTTGCAACTTATATGGGTTGACTTATGGTGTTCCATCTTGGGTTTGTCCTTTTTTTTGTGGTTTTGGGATACCTTTTCCCTTCTTCTACTATGAGGAAATCACAGATCCAAACTATCACTTCTATTTCAATTTATGCTTGATTTTGATAGCATATTGATACACTACACCCAATTAAGGGATGCTCCATTTATATCTAATGTATCTGTGCAAACAACCATAGTATTTTACCACCGTATGTTGCTTGAATTATTTGATACCTAGCTTTATGTGGGATATATTTATGAACTCTATCACTATTTGGTCCCTCCCTTGTCACATTGTCGTCCATCTCATTATTTGTATTCATAACTTCCAACAATGTAATATTGTTCCTTCATAACATCCTTGAAAGAATCCCAAGTGGGTGCAACTTCAAGAATTTTGAATTCCTCTCTCAAGTCTCCCACCAATCATTGACATGGGGGGCGACTTTAAGGAGTGAAAAGGTAATATTTTCTCTATAAAAAAAAAATTGGACCTAAAGGTACACTTATATAATATTTCACCATTTGCGTAGAGCATCTGCATCTCTCTGACCTTCAAATACAGGAATATTAAAACTAACTTCTACCTTGAAGGGGGTGGCACCTCCAAAGTGTCTGTTTGACGAAGATGCACCAGTTGTTGCAATTCATCAAAGGATCTGGGAAAAATTATCCATCGTCTCATCCCTTTGTCACATGAGGGCTTCTTCGAGCAACAATTTAATAATATCTCCTACCTCCTCGTCTTTGTCTTATTATGCCATGGGAGGTCATCGAGGTCAATGAGGATGACCTTGCAAAGGCTAAGGTAGTTCGAGCCCCAAATCATGACACCCTAAGCTCATTGGGTACATGCACAAAAAAGTAGATAAATATCAAGTCGCTCTAATACCACTTATCCAGACAAACTGAGGAATGAAACTTAAATAGTGACAATAGAATATGTCACAAATGCATAACAGAAATATTCAAGAGAAATAATATAAAAAGAATGTAGTTATTTTTATTACTTAGTAAAAATATCATGAGACTACATTATGATAAAAATCATGGCTTCTTCCATGGTGAAGTCTTGTATTTATACTATTTATAGGTGTTGTTTCACCTAGAATTGCGGAATTTCATCACACTTCAAATACCATGGGTTACAAAAACCATGGTTGAATATCATAAATTACTATGGTAAAAACTAAATAATCATGTGATTATATTTTCACTCCATTTATGATTTATTTTGTTTTTTTTTCATGTACCTTTGAAAAACCATGGGCGGATACCATGCTTTACCAAAACCGTGGGTTGTAAACCACCAAATAAATCAGTGCTGCACATGGTTGTAAACCATGGTAATTTACCAACATCCACCTAGATCAACACCTTTCCTATGTGCTCTCTCATCATTATTGCATGGATATTTTAGCTATATATGACATCTATTGACCTCTATTAGGGAGGACCTTCACCTCTTTGACTTGGCACATACATTATTTTATGGGAGGTAGTTATGGAGGGTGATTTCTTGAGAGGCAAGTGGTATATTTGGAGGTCCACACATGGCACATTGCATGCTCTTGCTTGGTCATATTCCTAGTATTTTAACATTATCTCAAATAACACACTTGTGGAGATACTACTATTTGGGGTTGAAAATTGTATTTCTTGCATAACACTCCATCTTGCTAGAAGTTTGCACGTTCATCAATGGAGTTGGTTTCCTTGGGATTCACACATGTGAATTAATTCCATCTTCTAGACCACTTGCTATTTTTAGATGGTTGGTATAGATCACTCTCCTAGGAAGATTATTTTATTGTTTTATCTCTTATGCATATTGGAGGGAACATTTTGTGAGCTTTTCTAGGTGAACCCTTGAGCACATACTCCTACATTGAAGCCATTTTATTATATTTTTGCATGCATGCATATTGAAAGGTGCATTCTATGTATACCTATTGTACGTTGACTTGGTTATCATGCTTATTTTTTGTTGTACGCCCTATCTTAGAGACTTTTAGATGTAATTCTCCTTTATATTTTGGGATGGGGATGTTTTCTTGGAGAGGCTAACATCCACATAGTGTGACATGGTCAACCATAGATTTAAGAACGAATTTTGTATTATTGCTGAAACTTGCACTAAGTAACATTTTAAAAAGGCCTTATAATGAACCATGCATAATTTGGATAATGTAATGAGAGACTCAATCGTCTTATATTCATTATTTTTGTCTTAATTTTTCATCTAACAAATTAGGTTGTTGCTTGAAATAATATAACATCATCCTCATAGCATTGTTTGAGAGTATAAATGTGTAGAAATTAATTGTAGATTCAATATTGTTTATGCAATGTTCTAAAACACAAGACTCAAATCTACTTCTACTCATCTGCAGAAAGAAATTCATGATTGAGAATAAATATCAAAAACATGCGACATGAATCAATACACATAACACGAGGATATATCTAGAGGAAATCAATTTCTCAAAACCCCTTCCTATTTGTATTGTATTAGTTAGAAAATAGAGAAGAAATACAATGTTTGCTCAAGCCTAAACGATTTATGCACAAGTATAATCTATGTCACTGCCTCACAAGCTGACTATGGACAACACAGTCAATTATGATATCTACCAAGATCCTATTTCCTTATTTTGTTTACTTGGGAATTATCCCCCTATTAACTAGGGAAATCCCCATCCAGAACTATGCAATCCTTATAGGTCATTATCTGACTGCATGCACCACATGTACAACTTGGATAATTATACAATTGATAGTACACTTCCCTTGAACTCCAATATCAACTGGGTAACTCATATTTCATGCATGCATGAGTTAATTATGGTTGATTTATCAGTTAACTAGTTGAACACTGAAGTAGCACCCCACTGCTAGACCTTCTACTAGTTCCTCCAAAATTTGGAACTAGTTTAACTGACTTTAACTTAGTTTAACTTAATTAAATTATTACACTCAAATTAAACTCAACCTAGGCTCCTAAAATTTAGGAATAAATCTTCATAACTCAATTTAGGCTCTCAAATCAAATTAACTGAGCCAACTAAGTGAAACTAACTTAGTTAACTCATACAGGTTGCTTGTGATGTGGAATTACAATTTTCTCCTAATTTAATTCAAGGGAAAATTAAATTAGGATTTTCTTGCCATTTTTCAACACTCCCTCTCAACAAGAAAGGGGTTATCAAATAACCCAATCATGTCTCTATGGAACTCAGATTTTCCTCTTGAAATTTCCTTTATCAAAATATCTGCATCATGTTCCTCTGTAGGAATGTATTCCAACAACATAATCTGCATCTACATACAATCTCGTAGATGGTGATAATGGATGTCAATATGCTTTGATTGATCATGAAAAACTAGATTTTTAGAGAGTTTGATACAAATATAATTGTCATAGTAAATCATAGTGGGATCTATCGTCTGAACAAATAACCCAACAAGAATCTTCCTCATCCAGATATCTTCACATGTTTCTTGAATCGCAACCATGTACTTTGCTTCTGCTAAATTGAGTGCCTGAATCTGCTTCATGTTGTACCAAGAAACTGTTGTTGACCCAATACTGAAGAATACTCTTGAAGTGTTCTTTAGATTTGATGGACTACCCACCAAATCTGCATTTGTGAAGCCTTGAAGCTTCACTCCCTCTATCTATATGTACCAAAGACCATACTGAGTAGTGCCTCTATGGTATATCACATGTTTGACTACCTTCCCATAAAGTTTGGTTGGCTTAACCATTGTTTGACTAAGCTTTTAACTACATCACACATTCTTGTTCGCGTGTTCACCAAATACATGAGTGAACCCACAAGCTTCTTGTAAATAGTGGCCTCCACCTCCTCACCTAAAGTGGTATCCTCTTTCCTCCAACTGTGTGCTAGAGGAGTGTCCATGGGTTTAATACTCTTCATACAGAACTTCTTGAGTATCTCATTGGCATACTTTCCATGAGAGGCAAGAAATTCCCCATATCCTTACCAAAATTCCAAAATGAGGAAATAACGTATGAATCCCATGTCCTTCATCTCGAATTATCTTGCAATATCCTCTTTGCAAGATTTGATCAACTTCTCATCATCAGTTAAAATAAAATCATCGACATATAATACTATAATCAACAATTTACCTTCAAAAAAAATATAGTAAAGGTTTGTGTATGCTTCTCTTTTGGTGAATTCCAACCTGGTGAAATAGCTTTCAATCCTATTGTACCAAGCATGAGGTTCTTGTTTCAATCCATACAACACTCACTTGAGTCTGCACACATGTGACTCTTTGTCGAAGGTCTCAAATCCTTCTCGTTTTTCAATGTACACCTCCTCAATCACTCCATTGAGGAATGTTGTATTCACATCCATCTAATGGATCTTCCATCTCATCTGTGCTACAAGTACTAGAATTGATCGGATATAAGAGTACCTTGCTATTGGAGCAAAGGTCTCATCATAATCAATTCCCTCCACCTGAGTAAACCCCTTGGCCACAAATATGGCATTGTGTTTCTCAATGCTTTCGTCTACTTCTTAATTTACCTTGTAGATCCACCTCAAACCTACCACTGACTTGTTATTTGGACTTGGGACCACTTCCCAGAAATTTTTTATGAATATGGAATCATATTCCTCTACCATGGAATCAACCCATACTAGCTTTTTCACTGTTTGCTGGAGTGATGATGGTTTTGTCTCAACTAGCTCACTCATTAGATCCATGTACCCAGTGTACCGATCTGGTGAACTCTTCTACCTGTGATGTGATGTGGGTGCTCCCACATTCTCTCTAGCATCATGCAATAATATTTTAACTTCCCTAGTGTGATTCCTTCCTCCTTTGGATGTCTCTACATGAGTGGGTGTTTCCATTCTCTACTCCTCTGCTTGTGGCTACTCCAAAACATCCTGAGATTCTTCCTTTGGACTAAAATCTCCTCATTTTCATGCAACTGAAGCTCCCTCTCAAGGTAACACCTCATGGGATTCTCTTCATCGAACTTCACATATTTGAAAACAATTTTCTTATTGTTATATGGCAGGTACACTCGATAGTTGTGAGGTGTATTAGTGTACTGCACAAACATGCCCAACTGAGCTGTCGACTCTAGATTTTTCCTTGCATCCTTGGCAACATGACAATAAATTGATGAACGCAATATCCTTAAGTGTGACACCTTTTTTTTCTTCCCTAAAAAATCTTCTTCTAGTGTACTCATCCTGGGAATTAGATGAGGCTCATGTTATGCACATATACCGTTGTGTTGCATGCTTCAGCCCACAAGTGAAATGGTAGGCCCTGATCATGCAACATCGCTCGTGCAACTCCTAGAATAAATTTGTTCTTCCTCTTAGCCACCCCATTCTCCTGTGGGTTATGGGGTGCTATTAACTCTCGTCGAATGCCTTATTTTGCACAAAATTTCTTGAACTCATTCGACACATATTCACCATCGGTATCACTCCTAAGAGCCTTCACTTTCCTGCTAGTGTCTTTCTCAACAAGTGATTTAAATTCAAAAAATTTAGAGAATGCATGGTATTTATTCTACATGAAGAAAATCTAACACTTATGTGAGAAATAATCTACAAATATTACATAATATCTATGCTTCGTTGTGGAGGCTATTGAGAAGGGTCAACACACATCTGAGTGAACTATTTCAAGGAATTATCACATTCTATTGTCCTTATCATGAAAGGTTTCTTTGGTATACTTCCATATTGTACAACCTTTGCATGTATCTCACTGCTCTAGTGCACCCTTGGGAAGTCCTGTAGAATTTTTTTTCATGATATTCAAAGCTCCATGGTGAAAATGGTCAAGTATCCTATGTCATAATTCAATGATGTCTTGGCTTTGCACCTTCTCTACTTTTGTGCTCAAAGCAACACATTATTCTACATGAAATTTGTAGATGTTCTTCACCCGAACCCCGATCCACTTCACTTGTTTCACATGTCCTGTGGCGATGTGTCTAAGGAAAGAATTTCCTTTGCTAAATATCACATTGTAGCCACATTATTCCGACATAGAAATTTAAACTAAATTCTTCTTCAGATCTAGAACATACAAGACATATTTTAATGTGAGAGGGGAGCCATACTCCCTTTTAAAGGTAACAATACCAATACTGGTCGTGCTATACCTTCCATCATCTCCCATCTCAATGTGCATCTGGAGGTCCTCCTCCAAGTCATTGAAATTTTTTTTGTTGCTCATCATATGGAATGAGGCTCCACTATCCAGATACCACACACTACCCATCATCGACGTCACCATGCATGCAATGAGGGAGAAATCAATATGGAATTGTGAAGCTAGAGCTTTACATGTTTCTCCTCTTGATGGATTCTTGTCAGCCTTCTTGTGTGGAAACTTTGTGGCATAGTGTCCCAGCTCATGACAGTGAAAAAATTTGTTCTTACACAAATCTTTCTTCTTTCCCACTTGACTAGATTCTTCTTTGGAATGGGATTTATTCCATTTCCCTTTCTTTATCTTTCCATCCAAGGCACAATTCTCCTCATCCACAACCTTGGATATGGTCCCGTCTCTATTTCTCTACCTGGTCTCTTCCTACATGAGATCAGACCATAATCGTTCCCAACTTGGTAGTTTGTCTCTACAATTCATGGAATACTGATACCTATGCCATCTCTTGGGAAGACCCAACGGAGCTAGAGCTACCAAATATTCTTCTGGAATGGTCACACCAACCCCACCAAGTTCATCACGACACTATGTAAATTTTCTTAGGTACTGTGGAATTGATTCGACCCTCTACATTTTGATGCTACAAATCTTGTCCTTCAGTGTCAGCTTCTCATGGTCATTTTTCTTCTAAAACAAGTTAGTTAGTGTTTTCCACATCATGAATGGAGTTTCTTTCCCCTGGATATTCAAGACAATATGCTCTTGAACTCCCGCCAATATGCTCCTCCTCTCTTTAGCTACATACTTCTTCCACTGAACGAGATCCCGGGCATCATCTGTTGGGGGGTTAACTACATATGTCTTGATGTAATCTAGTATCACATCATCATCTAATACCGCCTCATTAAGGATCTTACATGCCACAAAATTTGTGGTTATTTCCATGGTATACTTGAGCCTAAGTTCAACGGAAGTAATCTTCTCAGTCCTGGATAAATCCTACAAAACTGATCTTGAAATTCAAACCTCCTGCACAAATTTCGAATTCTCTTATGTACTATGATTCTAGCTCTGATACCATGTAGAAATTAATTGTAGATTCAATATTTCTTATGCAATGTTTTAAAACATAGGAATCAAATCTACTTCTACTCATATTCAGAAATAAATTCACAATTAAGAAGCAATATAAAAAACATGCAATATGAATCAAGACACATAACGAGAGGATATATCTAGGGGAAAGCCATTGCTCGAAATGTAGAAAATCTAACCACGATATTCGATTCAATCTTGTAATGTACTAAAATAAAATAATGAATCCTTCTACAATTTGCAGAAACAAAACATGATCACACAATCACAGAATAAGTAAGAGAAAGATAAAATCAATCGCACAACACAAGATGTATCTGGGGAAAGCACGCTTCCTAAAACCCTGCTATCTGTATATTGTATAAAGTCAAGACCATGAAACGATACAATGTTTTCTCTCTGAGAGAAATTCTTGCACTCTTCTGACTAGCTCACTATGATCTAGGTAAATTTAGTCAATTACCTAACCAATTCTCATCCTCTGCTCATCTAGCGTTGCTCACGCATTTTTGGAGGGATCATCGCGCTATTAAATATGAAATTCCCATGAATTAATTTCACAATGCATCCTTTTCCTCCACATGACTCTATAACTGACTTGTACAATTCTCTAATTATACAACTGATAGTTATCATCCCTTTAACCCCAATCTCAACTAGCCCTTACTTAGAACTGACATGCAATAGCTATTTATAGTGAATTATCAGTTAACTGATTGATCACTACTTGTGAATTAAATCAGATTTAATTCACTGGAACTATCACTAGCTCATCACTCAGTTAGAACTAGTTAGACTGATTTTAACTCAATTAATCTAGTTAACTAATTACAACTCACAAATAATTGTAACTAGTCCCCCTTAAATCATTGGAAAACTCCACATGCATCCTATCATACCCTCAACTTGAATTTCCTAAGCTAACTCATTCATTCTCACTTAGTTAACTAATATAAATTGTCTTGATATGAAATTACAATTTCTCTTCCAATTTAATTAAGGTAAAATTAAATCAGAAGCCCCCTTTGGGTGCTATTTCTTGGTGTCATTTCAACACTCCCTCTCAACAAGAAAGGGATTATTTGCTACCCCAATCTTACCTCTGTGGAATTCGAATTTGCTTCTTTCCAGCACCTTTTTCAAGATGTCTACATCCTTCTCCTCCACGGGAATGTACTCTAATGACATAATCAACCTCTAAACACAATCTCTGAGATGGTGATACCAGATATTAATATTCTTGGACTTGTCATGAAATACTGGATTAACCGAGAGTTTGATGAAACTCTAGTTATCACAATGTATCACCGTCATATCCATCTATTGACCAAACAAACCGAAAATTATCTTCCTCATCCAAATAGCCTCACATGTTTCCTGACTGGCCGTTATGTACTCTACCTCTGTTGAACTGAGTGCAACTGATATTTTTTTCCTGTTGTACCAAGAAACTGTTGCTGATCTTATGTTGAATATTCCCCTTATGTGATCTTCTTGTCGGATGGACTCCTTGCACATTCTGCATCGGTGAAGCCTTAAAGCTTCACCCCCTCTATCCATTTGTACCATAATCCATACTCTGTAGTGCCTCTAAGATATCTCAACACATGCTTCCTTCCCTTACAAAAGAGTTTAACCATAGCCTGGCTCAGGTGGTTAACTGTGTAGCATATTTATGGTCCTGTTTTAACCAAATACATGAGTGAACCCACAAGCTAACTATAAACAGTAGCATCCACTACTCCCCTCGAAGTAACATCCTCCTTCCTCCAGTTTCCTACTAGAGGGGTCTCCATGGGTTTGCTGCCCTCCATGTGGAACTTCCTCAGAATCTCCTTGACATACTTTCCCTGAGATAAAAATAGCTCCCCATATCTTTTCCATATTTCCAATTCAAGGAAACAGTGTAAGATCCCCATGTCCTTCATCTCAAATTCTTCTGCAAGATCCTCTTTGCAAGAATTTATCAACTGCTGATCACTTTTTAGTATCAGATCATTGACATAAAGTACAATAATCAAAAGCTTACCATCAACCACAATATGATATAGGTTTTCATCCACTTCACTCTTGGTGAAGCCCAACCCTGTGAAATAGTTGTCAATCCTGGTGTACCAAGCACGAGGTGTTTGCTTCAACCCATACAATGCTCTCTTGAGTCTGCACACATGTGACTCCCTATCTATGGTCTCAAAACCTTTCTGTTTCTCAATGTACAATTCTTCCTCAATAAATTCATTGAGAAAGGTTGTCTTTACATCCATCTAATGCATTTTCCATGATTCCATCCCATTTTTGCTGAGCATGCAAGGATGGATCTAATAGATGAGTACCTTGCGATTGGTCCAAAAATATCATCATAATCAATCCCCTCCACCTGAGATAATCCTCTGGCCACAAATCTGGCCTTATACTTATCCACACCCCCATATGCTTCCTACTTCACCTTGTAGACCCACCTGGATCCTATAACTGACTTCCCCAGTGGTCTTGGGACAAGTTCCCATGCACTGTTTCTGATGATGGAGTCATACTTCTCAACCATGGCATCAACCCACACTAGTTGTTGCACTGCTTCCTCGAAAGATGATGGTTCTATCTCAATACCTTTTCTCATAAGATCCATGTATCTAGTGTACCACTTTGGGGACCTTCTCTGTCTACATTGTGATGTGGGTGCTCCCACATTCTCTCTCACATCTAGCAATAATTTTTCACCCTATCTGGTGCAATTCCTTCCATCTCTAGTGGATGGATCTACATGAGTGTTTTCTACCACTCTCTATTCATATTCTTGTGGTTTCTCCACATCCTGAGGTTCATCCTTTGAAGCCAAGATATTCTCAACTTCATGCAACTCAAGCTCCCTCTCAAGGGAAAATCGCATGGCTTTGTCTTCATCAAATTTCACATCTCTTCTGACCACTATCATCCTGTATGCTGGCAAGTACACCCGATAGTTGTGAGGTGTATCAATGTACCCCAAAAATATCCCCAACTCTAATGTTGGCTCTAGCTTCTTTGTGGCATCTTTGGTCACATGGGAATGAAAAAATGAACCAAAAATTTTAAAATATGACACATTTGGTCTCTTACCTAAAAAATCATCCTCTGGCATACTCATCCCAAGTATCTAATGAGGACTTCTATTCTGCAAAAATACTGTTGTATTTCATTCTTCCTCCCACAAATGCAACGGTAGGCCGTGATCATGCAACATAGCTTGTGCTTCTCCCACAATAATTTTTTCTTTCTTTCTACAACCCCATTCTTCTATGGGTTATGAGGTGCAATCAATTCTCTTCAAATTCCTTATGAGGTACATAATTTCTTGAATTCATTAGATATGTATTCTCCACCATTGTCACTCCTCACAGCCTTCACCTTCTTCCCTGCATATTTCTCGACAAGTGCCTTGAACTCACAAAACTTGGAGAATGTCTAACTGCATGAAGAAATTCCAACACTTTCTTGAAAAATCATCAACAAAAATCACATAAAACTTGTGCTTTGTTGTAGAATTTGTCGAGAATGGTCCACACACGTCTGAGTGAACTCTCTCAAGGATCGCCTTGGCTCAAATTTCCTTATCGTGAAAGGTGGCTTTGGTATACTTCCCCAATGTACACCTTTGCATGTGTCTCTCTCTGCAAGTGCACCCTTTGGAAGTCCTGTAGAAATCTGTTGCATGATCCTCAAATAATTGCGGTGTAGATGGGCCAACCTCTTCTGCCATAACTCACCGATGTTTCGGATTTCCAGCTCTACTTTACTACTCAGTTCTGTGTAGTCTTCTACATCCAGTTTATAAATATTATTTACTCGAAACCCAATATTTTTCACTTGTCCTATGGCTTTGTGACGAAGGAACGCCTTTCCTTCACTGAAGATCATGTCATAGCCATGATCTTCCAACATAGCAACATAAACCAAATTATTGTTTAAACCAGGAACATACATGACATATTTTAATGTGAGTGGATTATCTGACTCCCTTTTAAAGGAAACTGTACCTACACCAGTAGCTTTATACCTCCCATTGTCATCTATCTCGATGTGCATCTGGAGGTCCTTCTCCTCCAAGCTACCGAAGAATTCTTTGTTTTCGGTCGTATGGAATGAAGCTACACTATCCAAGTACCACATAGAACCCATCATCGATGACCATGCATGTGATGAGAGTGAAGTCCAACTCAAACTGTGAATCTAGTGCTTTGCCTGCTGCTCCTCATAAGGTCTTCTTGTTGGTTTTTGTTTATGGAAAATTTGTGGCATAGTGTCCATGCTCATGACAGTTAAAAAATTTTACCATTGAAAAGTCTTGCTTCTTTCCTACCTTTCTGGACACAGATTTGGAAAGGGACACCTTCCCTTTTACTTTCTTCACCTTTCCAGCCAAGGCACAATTCTCCTCGTCATCAGTCTTTGATGGGGATCCATCTCTGGTGCTCTGCTGAATTTCTTCTTTTGCCAAATTGAACCATAGTCGCTCCCAATATGGCAGCTTCTCCCTCCCATTAATAGAGTCCTGGTAGCTATTCCAACTCTTGGGAAGGCCTAGAAGATCTAGGCTCACCAAATTATCTAATGCAACAATGATACCAATGTTCTTAAGCTCATCTTCACATTGAATGAAATTTGTCAAGTATTTTTGGATCATGTCGCCCTTCTCCATTTTGATCTTCCTGAGCTTTTCTTTCAGCTCTAGATTCCTGGTTTCATTGTTATTCTAATACAGATATGTCAATGGATTCCACATAGCATATGGAGTTACCTTCCCATGGAGACTCGAGACAGTATGGTCTCAAACTCCCTCTAACAATATCCTTCTTGCCTTTGCTACATTCTTCTTTCATGCGTCAAGTGTTGGAAATACTGAGAGGGGGGGTGAATCAATATTCCTTTCAATTAGTATTATTATTAATCTTTCAGAGCATTAGTTAATCTTCAATTATTATCAGTGTTTGTACAATGATAGTAGTAAACAAAAGGAACACAAATGCACACAGTTTTTAAGGTGGAAACCCCCTCCGGGACAAAAACCACTTGAATGTTTTTCTAATAATTCTTTAATATTCAACTCCAATTGAAAAGAAAGCTCAACCTTCCTAGAATCTAGAAAATCATTCTTCTCCAGTTCCCACTAGATGGATGCTCCAACGCCCGAGATTCTTCAGTAGTCAACTTACTGCATGCCCCAACACCCAATGAGCTACAACTCACCCTAGCACCACCCTACCACCCTGAATTTTTCATAGTCTTGAAACTTTTGGTGAATTCATGCACCAGCCTGGCACCAACCTACCACCCTATAGAAGAATGAAATAAGAATGGACTCCCGTACCAGGGAAAATGGTCCACTTTACAATGATATAGAATGATGTAGAAGAAGAAGACACACTAGACCATAACCCCAACTATGACACAAATACCTAATGATGATCCTAGACCTCCCGACATTGCCTCTTTAATTCTTGGCAGATAGACACTTGTACAAATTTTACAATGACTCATTACAATGATACCTTTACAATGATTGTATGCAGTGTTGCCCATGTGAAGGCTTCATGTGGTGAAATTCTTGTTGCTGTTATGCACCTTGATTGCTGCTCTTGTCATTCTACCCTTTCTCACTTTTCAGAACATTAGATCATGCATTGAGTCTTATATTGATGAATATATAATACCTGCAAAAATTCTTCAAGGAAATACCCATGGCATGATAATAGCAAAACTTACCTCATCCTGTAGAGCATATGTCAGTGCTAAACACAAAAAAGAAAATTAGAATACAAATAACCTAATGCAATTAAGAGCTGAACATGCATATACAAAATATACTTACCTAGAGCTTACCTCTGTTGCACCTTGCTTTGCTTTGCTGCCCTAGAAATTCTGGTCCTTTGCATCCCTTGACAACACATGATCTAGATTTTTCTTGCCTTCTAGGAGCTCGATATTGAATCTGGTGTATCTATGTTATTTTAGATCTCCAATATGTGATTTTTGGTCCTTTAGTATTCCTCTAAGTCTTCTTTCCAATTACACAGGTCTAACCCAATTTTTATTCTTCAAGAAAAATTTATGCCCAATCTCTCACAATGACCTAATTATGGACTGGTTCAGTAGAGCTAACTTGTACGTTGTGCCATGTGTCACTATTTCCTCAATCATCTATGAAATTGATACAAAGAAAACTAAAGTTTGTGCAATATCTGTCACTGTTTATAAATTCCAATATGATACTCAGAGAGAGAGTTATGACAATTTCCCAAGGTCACCGCTTTGAGATGAAGTTTAGGAGCCAGCAAAAACTGTAACTTCCATAGATCATATCTCTAAAACTATTGCGAACCATGATCTAAAATTTTTACATGAGCTTCCTTTGGATTTTAGCTTCACCTCATAAAAATTTCAGATTATGAACCTTTGTAGAAAAAAATTTATAGCGAAAGTTCCACGATGACTTGTTTCAAGTAGAGAAATTCCTGCATGAGGAGGATATGAGGATCACAATTTATATAAATGCTTAGGTTGAGAGGGTCTTCAACAAGTGAACGTGGGAGGGATTTTAGGAGCTTAAAAATTATTAATTATTGACTTTTCAATGATCACAACCAATTTCTAGTGTCATGCCACAACCCCATGGGGTTTTAGCCCACTAACTGGGTTACTAACTTCAAACATGAATATCTCTCAAACCGTGAAGAATTAAGTGGCGTGCCATATATCAATGGAAACATCTCAAAAATTAGAAACCATAAAAAATATCCTTGACTCAGAATATAGTAATTTGGTAGGTCAAAATTCCCATGCAAGATCGGGGTAGCCCCTGGTGTTGCTTGGCTTAACATGAATGACAACCATTGATAAAAAATATCCCCTTTGGCTTTGATGGAAACATAAGTATTCCCCCTGTGATCATGACACCTCTTCCTACAACATTCTCGCCCCCTTTGACATCAATGGAAAAGGGTAACTCCCCTTGACACACAACCATCCTACGGACCTGTACACACTTCCACTCCCCCTTTATATTCTGAATAAGGAAAATATAATGAGAACTTGGGAGAATCCCAAGATTCTGGAAAATATATTCAAATGCTTCACGAGGTAAAGGTTTAGTGAATATATCAACGATTTTTTCTTTTGTACCAACATATTCAAGTTTGATATTCTTTTCAGCGAATTGTTCTCTAACAAAATAATATTTGATCGGAATGTGTTTTGTTTTTGAATGCATGACAGGATTCTTGGAGATGCTGATGGTACTGGTGTTATCATAGAAGATGGGAATAGGCTCACTGAATTTTACTTGAAGATCTTGTAAAGTTTGTTTCATCCAAAGGACATGAGTACAACAAGTTAACGTTGCAATGTATTATGCTTCCGCTGTAGATTTCGAGATTGAGGTTTTCTTTTTGCTCAACCATGATACGAGACAACCACCTAGATATAATATTGCTGCACTAGTACTCTTACGATCATCAATGCTTCCTACCCTAGCTGCATTTATAAAGGCTTGAATAATGAGATTGTTACCCTTGGGATACCACAAGCCATATTCTATTGTGCCCTTTAGATATCGAAGAATTATTTTGACGACAATAATATGTGATTCTTTTGGTGCTACTTGGAATCCTTTTACTTGTCCAAATGCTTGCATAACATCTAGTCGGGAGGCTGTTACATATAGAAGACTACCAATCATATATTTGTACACCCTAATCCACATCCTTAGATGAGTCGTCTATGCTCAATTTGCAACCTGTTACCATTGAAGTAAGGATGGGTTTGCAATCTTCCATTTTGAATGTCTTGAGCATTTCCTTGATGTACTTGGCTTGACATATAAATATTCCTTTCTATTACTGAGATATTTGAAGCCCTAAGAAGTATTTCATCTCACCAATTAAATACACCTCGAACTCACTTTGCATATTTGTATACAATTTCTTACTTAGTCGATCATCATTGCTGCCAAATATTATATCATCCACATATATCTCAACGATTGTTAAATTATCTTTATCTATTTGTCCATAAAGATTGCTATCAACAGTACCTTTCTTGAATCCTTGTTGACATAGATATCCATCAAGACAAGCATGCCATGCTCTAGGAGTCTGCTTGAGACCATATAGAGCCTTCTTTAACCTGCAAAAATAGTTTTCTTTTTCTCATAGTAGAAAACCTTTAGGTTGTTTGATGCAAACTTCCTCTTATAATTCGCCATTCAGAAATGCTAACTTAACATCGATTTGGTAGACTTTGATTTCTCTTGAACATGCATAGGCGAGAAACATTCGGATGGTTTCCATTATGGAAACTGGTGAAAATGTTTCATCGAAATAAATTCATTCCACTTGTGCATAGCCTTTGCAAACCAATGTTGCTTTGTGTCTGGTAACATGTCCATCTTCATTCAATTTGTTCCTGAACACCCATTTAGTCCCAATAACATTTTTATCTTTGGTCCTGGAACTAATTCCCAGGTGTTATTCTTCTCGATTGTATCCAATTCTTCATTCATAGCTACTACCCAATGTTCATTCTGGCTGGCTTCCTCAAAACTACTAGGCTCAAAGGTTGCTAGAAAAGCAATGTGAGCTTGTTGTGATGAATGAAGTTTTCGACCTTCATTTATGTCACCAATGATTTGATTTGATGGATGGTTCTTTTGAATCCATTCTTTTGTTCTCTTTGGAGGAGCTTCTTTTTTTGTTCCGGTATATCTTGATGATCATTATTTACTTCTTCCTGGTTGATAGTTTCTTCTTTTTCTAGAATTTTCTTTGTGTCTTTTTCAGCCTCTGTCTCAAGTTTCAAATATTCTAGATCCTCATCATTATTTGTTAGAACACCATCTTCATCAAGTGTAACATTTATGCTCTCCACTATTTGTTTTCGTCTTAGATTATAGCATTTATAGGCCTTTCTTTTGCATGAGTAACCAGCAAATATACCTTCGTCAACACGTGATTCAAACTTACCCAAATTTTTGTAGAAATTTGAATAACTGATATGTTATCCACCGAGATTCTCCTGATCACACACTATTTTAACTTCATGCACAATACAGAATATCTTCTACCATTGATCATTAATTGCGGAAATAAAATCAATTGCATGCACACATTAAAATCATTAAAAATCACACATATGAACACAGTATTTCATGGGAAAGCTTAAATCTAAAAACCCCCAACTATATGTATATTATATGTCATAGATATCATGTAACAATCATCATACAAAGCTCCTCACAAGCTCTCAGTACAATATCCAATTGCTACACACTAATCAAGCTAGATCTAGCAAAACACATGCTCCAATCTCTGCCACCTGATAGCCTGCCTCTACTGCGCAATCAATGCTGAAGAATGGCTCATAAATAACTTCGAACCACCTGGCTTGTACTATGCAATCCTCATTGGCATCTCCAATCACTGGTTGTTGCGAATCATGCAACAGTATAGTCACAACTGATAGTCACACTGCTCTTTCACCTATCTCTTCACTGGTCTCCACTGAAACTGTCCATGCACTGAAGTTAACTGATGTATTCTTTAGTTGATTAATGAGTTATAATTAGTGAAATAATTAATAATTAATTCACACCACTCTCACTAGTGTATCAATCAGTTAGACTAGATACAACTAGCTCAACTATGTTTAGCTTAGTTAAACTGAACACAACTCCATTAACTTCCTCAATCAACTCCACCAAACTCTCTCACATGAGTTCTAACTGAAGTATCCATGCAATAGCTCCACTTAACCTTCAGGAATAGCGTAATTCCTTCTGTCAGCTCCTGTGCCACATCTGTGCACTTAACTGAAGTGCTCCAAGAGAATAAGATAATGTTTGTAGTCCAAATATTATTAAGAGCTAATAATATTCGACATATCTATTTTTAGACTGGCAATCTAAAAATAGATTCCGCCCAATATGTATAAAAATATAAGCTCATCTATTTTTCCAACTTGACCAACCATCCACAAATAGCATCCTACAACTCATAGAATATGATCCACATGTCTAAAAATAGACATAGTCTAAAAATAGACTTTGCGCCAAAAATAGCCTATGTGCCCACTTAGTGAAGGCGACTTCTTTCCACTAAGCTCATCATCTTGTTGCAATCTCAACACTCCCTCTCAACAAGATAAGGATTATCTTCCACCCCTATCCCGCCTCTGTGGTATTTGAATTTGATCCTGGTGAGCGCCTTCGTCAAGATATCAACATCCTGATCCTCTGTGGGAATGTATGAAAGTAACATGATCTTCTGCTGCACACAATATCTGATATGATGATACCAGATGTCAATGTGTTTAGATCTATCATGAAATACTAGATTAACTGAGAGTTTAATGCAACTCTTATTATCACAATAAATCACAGTAGGATCTAAGTGTGAACCGAACAACCCGACCAGGATCTTCCTCATCCATATAGCCTTGCATGCAGCCAAACTTGCTGCCATATACTCAGCCTCTGCTGAACTGAGTGCCATAGATCTTTGCTTCCTGCTGTACCAAGAAACTGTTGTTGACCCGATACTGAAAATCCCCCCAGATGTGCTCTTTCTGTCTGTTGGGCTCCCTGCCCAATCTGCATCCGTGAAGCCACATAGCTTCACCTCATCTGACTGTCTGTACCATAATCCATGTCCCGATGTGCCTCTGAGATATCTCAATACATGCTTGCCTGCCTTCCAAAAGAGCTTGGTAGGCTTAACCATAGCTTGTGGAAGCTAGTTAACAGCATAGCATATGTCGGGTCGTGTATTGACCAGATACATAAGCGACCCCACCAACTGTCGATAAAAAGTGGCATCCACTACATCTGTCGAAGTAGCATCCTCCTTCCTCCATCCACCAGGAATAGGAGTATCAACAGGCTTGTAGCCATGCATGTTAAACTTCTCCAGTATCTCCCAGGCATACTTGCCTTGAGAAACAAACAGTCCATCACTGCGCTACCAAATTTCCAATCCCAGGAAATAATGAAAGAGGCCCAATTCCTTCATCTCAAACTCCTTTGCAAGATCAACCTTGCATGAGTGTATCAACAGTTCATCACCTGTCAAAATCAAATCATCTACATAAAGTACAATGATCAGCAACTTACCCTCCACCACAATCTGGTATAGGTTAGGATCCGCCTCACTCTTGGAGAATCCAAGTCCGATGAAATAACTGTCTATCCGTGTGTACCAAGCACGAGGTGCTTGTTTCAACCCATACAACGCTCTCTTGAGCCTGCACACATGCGACTCGCTGCTGAAGATCTCGAAACCTTCGGGCTGCTCTATGTACACCTCCTCCTCAATCACCCCGTTGAGGAACGTAGTCTTCACATCCATCTGATGAATGTGCCACCCCATTTGCGCTGAGAGAGCAAGAATCGTCCGTATGGAATAATACCTTGCGACAGGTGCAAAGGTTTCCTCATAATCGATCCCCTCAATCTGTGAGAAGCCTCGGGCAACAAATCTTGCCTTGTACTTCTCCACACTCCCGTCAGCTTCTTGCTTCACTTTGTATATCCATCTCGAACCCACCATTGATTTCCCTTCCGGCCTTGGGACAATCTCCCATGCACTATTTCTGACAATCGAATCATACTCTTCCACCATGGCATCTACCCATGCGGGATCCTCCACAGCTTCCTCGAAATAGGATGGCTCTGTCATGATACACTTGCTCATAAAAGCCATGTATCCAGTATACCAGTCAGGTGACTGTCTCTGTCTGCGCTGTGATGTAGGTGCTCCTACAATCCTCTCTGCATCTTGAGCCAGTCGCTCAACTTATGTTGTGCGCTTCCGCCCTCTGATGGTTGGTGCTGCATGAGTGGTCTCTTCCACTCCATGAACCTCCTCTTGTGGTTGATCCACATCCTGAGGCTCATCCTTAGGAACTAATAGCTCCTCATCTGCATGCAAGTGTGGCTCCCTCTCAAGCGAACACTTCATGGCTTTCTCCTCATGAAATTTGATATCTCGTCGCACAACAGTATTGCGACTGTCTGGAAAATACACATGATAATTGTGGGGTGTATCAGTGTACCCCACAAATATCCCAACCTCTGTAGTCGGCTCAAACTTCTTCCTGGCATCCTTTTTCACATGAATGTAAACAGGTGAACCAAAAATCCTCAAATGGGAAATATCAAGCTTCTTACCAGAAAATGCCTCCTCGGGTGTACTCATGCCAAGTATCCTACGAGGACAAAGGTTTTGCACATAAACCGCAGTGTTGCATGCCTCAGCCCACAAGTGTATGGGAAGGCCTTAATCATGCAACATCTCCCGTGCAACACCCACAATCGTTCTATTCTTTCGCTCCAAACCCCATTCTGCTGTGGGTTATGAGGTGCTATGAGCTCTCTTCGAATTCCTTCTGTGCTGCAAAAGTCCTTGAACTCGCCAGAGATGAATTCACCACCATTGTCGCTCCTAAGAGACTTCACCTGCTTCCCCGATTCTTTCTCAATCAGTGCCTTGAACTCACAGAACTTTGAGTATGTCTCGCTCTTCTTCTGCATGAAGAAGATCCAGCACTTACGAGAAAAATCATCAACAAATATCACATAGTACCTGTGCTTTGTTGTCGAAGCTACTAAGAAAGGTCCACACACGTATGTGTGAATTCTATCAAGGATTGTCGTGGCGCAACTATCCTTATCGTGAAAGGTGGCTTTCACAACTTTTCCCAAAGTACATCTCTTGCACTGATCTGACTGCGCAAGTGTACCTTTGGGAAGCCCAGTAGAAATCTGTTGCAGTATCTTCAAAGCTCCATGGTGAAGGTGGCCCAATCTCTGGTGCCACAGCTCGCCATTGTCTTGGCTCACCACTCCTTCTACCTTGCCTGCCATTGTTGCGCAGCCATCTACCTGCAATTAATAAAGGTTCTTAACTCGAACCCCTATCCTCCGGGTCTCACCAGTTTCCTTAATGCGCAGGAAAGCCTTTCCCTCGCTAAAGAAAACATCATATCCCTTGTCTTATAACATCGCCACATAGATAAGATTCTTCTTCAATCCTGGAACATGCATCACTTACTTCAATACAAAGGGTTTACCAGACTCCCTCTCAAAGGAAATGGTATCGATATTGGTCGCACTGTATCTACCATCATCACCCATCTCGATGTGCACTCCAAGATCTTTCTCATCCAGATCAGTAAACAAATATTTGTCTCCGGTCATATGAAAAGACGCACCATTGTCAAGAAACCACACTGAACCCATCACACTTGAGACCAAGCATGCGATCAGCAAAAAATCCAGCTCAAACTACGAGGCTAAAGCCTCTCCAGCTAGAGATCCAGCAGCCTGTTTATTTTTCTTCTTCTGTGGACAATTAGTGGCGTAATGTCCGTGTTGGTGACAGTGAAAGCACTTCACCTTGGACATGTCCTGCTTCTTGCCTTTCGCACCGGATTGAGAATAATTCTTCTTGCTCTTTCCCTTCCTTTCTTTGGCAGCTAAAGTGCAATTTTCTTCATCTGAGTTCTTTGATGAAGATCCGTCCCTGGTACTTCGCCTTATCTCCTCTTGCACAAGATTCGACCAAAGTCGCTACCATCCTGGAAATTTCTCCCGACCATTGACAGAGTCCTAATAGGAATTCCAACTCTTCGGAAGCCCAAGGAGAGCCAAGCTCACCAAGTCCTCGTCATCAACAGTAACCCCCACACTTCCCAGCTCATCCCTACATTGGATGAACTTCGTGAGGTACTTGGGCATACTGTCGCCTTTCTCCATTTTTATGTTTCTGAGTTTATCCTTGAGCGCCAACTTCCTCTGGTCTCTCTTGCTTTGAAATAAATCTATCAAAGCTTTCCACATCAAGAATGGAGAAGCTTTACCATGAAAGCTGGACACTATGTGATCCTTTACACCTTCCAACAGAATCCTTCGACACTTTGTTGTCTTCTTTTTCCATGTGTCAAGTACGGCAGCATCACTAGAAGTAGGTTTTGGAATTTCTGTATCTATGAACTCCTTCAACCCATTATCATCCAGCACCGCCTCCATCCTGTCCTTCCATGCAATATAATTCGAGCTACCCTCAAGGGCATACTCCAATCGCAATCTGTTGAAAGACATCTCAACTTCGACACCAAGAAAACACTACTGCAAATTCGAATTCCACCAGCTCAAAACTCAATCGCTTCAATGTTTTTCAATTGCTCCAATGATCAATATCACTTTGATGCCTTGTATAAGTTTGAATAACTGATATGTTATCAACTGAGATTCTCCTGATCACACACTATTTTAACTTCATGCACAATACAGAATCTCTTCTACCATTGATCATTAATTGCGGAAATAAAATCAATTGCATGCACACATTAAAACCATAAACAATCACACATATGAACACAGTATTTCATGGTAAAGCTTAAAGCTGAAAACCCCCAACTATCTGTATATTATATGTCATAGAGATCATGTAACAATCATCATACCAAGCTCCTCACAAGCTCTCATTACAATCTCCAATTGCTACACACTAATCAAGCTAGATCTAGCAAAACACATGCTCCAATATCTGCCACCTGATAGCCTGCCTATACTGCACAAACAATGCTGAAGAATGTCTCATAAATAACTTCGAACCACCTAGCTTTTACTGCGAAATCCTCATTGGCATCTCCAATCACTGGTTGTTTCAAATCATGCAACAGTATAGTCACAACTGATAGTCACACTGCTCTTTCACCTATCTCTTCACTGGTCTCCACTGAAACTGTCCATGTACTGAAGTTAACTGATGTATTCTTTAGTTGATTAATGAGTTTATAATTAGTGAATTAATTAATAATTAATTCACACCACTCTCACTAGTGCATCAATCAGTTAGACTAGATACAACTAGCTCAACTATGTTTATCTTAGTTAAACTGAACACAACTCCATTAACTTCCTCAATCAACTCCACCAAACTCTCTCACATGAGTTCTAACTGAAGTATCCATGCAATAGCTCCACTTAACCCTTATGAATAGCGTAATTCCTTCTGTCAGCTCCTATGCCACATCTGTGCACTTAACTAAAGTGCTCCAAGAGAATAAGATAATGTTTATAGTCCAAATATTATTAAGAGCTAATAGTATTCGACATATCTATTTTTAGACCGGCAATCTAAAAATAGATTCCGCCCAATATGTCTAAAAATAGAAGTCCATCTATTTTTCCAACTTGACCAACCATCGACAAATAGCATCCTGCAACTCATAGAATATGATCCACATGTCTAAAAATAGACATAGTCTAAAAAAGGAGTTTGCGCCAAAAATAGCCTGTGGGCCCACTTAGTGAAGGTGACTTCTTTCCACTAAGTTCATCATCTTGTTGCAATCTCAACACTTTTGATCTTCTATTTTGATATAACATTTTCTTTTGAAGATTCTGAAATATTTTACATTAGTCAGTTTTCCTTTCCATAATCCATATGGGGTCTTGTTGCAATTATTTCTGAGAAGACTTCGGTTGATAATGAAGATTGCCGTATCAAGTGCTTGAACCCAGAATTTTTCATCCATTTTTATTCCTTCAACATTTTTCTACCCATTTCTTGTACGGTTCTGTTCTTTCTTTCAGCAACTCCATTTTGTTGAGGTGTTCGTGCTGTTGAGAATTGTCTTTTTATTCCATTTTCGTCAGAGGATTGCTGAAATAATTTGGAAGTGAATTCTTTGCCATTATCTGGTCTTAGACACTTTATTTTCAAATCAGTTTCATTTTCAACCAACTCCTTGTAGATCTTAAAGCACTCAAATGCTTCAGATTTTTTCTTTAGGAAACTGACAACTATCATCTTGGTATAGTCATCTATCATTAACATGAAATATAATTCTCCATCTAAGCATTTTGTTCTCACAAGACCAGATAGATCAGTATGTATCAATTCCAATAGATGTGATGCAAATTTTTATTTTGCTTTAAATTCGACTTTTGTCTATTTGTCGTGCCGACAGGCCTCACATAGTGTGTTGGAAGGTTTTGAGATTTTTGGCATTTCTCGTATTACTTCCTTTTTTCTTATCTTGACAAGATTTTCAAAGTTTATGTGACCCATTTTTTTGTGCCATAACCAGCTTTCATCTTCTTTAGCTAGTAGACATGCTTTAGTTGCTTCATCCAGAACAAATATGTCATTTGGAGCTCGACTTGCTGTAGCCACAATTTTTCCATACCTGCCTTTCCTAAATTCGCATTTTGTGGAGTTGAATAGAATTGTGTGTCCTTGATCACACATTTGTCCAATGCTGAGCAGATTGTGTTTCATGTTTTCAACCAATAGAACATTCTTTGCTAGAACATATTTTCTTCCGAGACTAACGGTACCTGATCCTATAGCATTTAATGATCCATCATTTCCAAAGGATATAGTTCCATACTTCTTCTCTTTCAGAGATACAAATTTATTTCTATCTCCAGTCATATGAATTGAGCAACTACTATCAACATACCACACATATTTGTTGTTTTGAGCCTTGAGAGCGAGAGCACAATTATCAGTCTTCTTCTTCTTCCATGTTCGTTCGTTCTATAGCTTCGAAGATTCTTTTGGAGAATTTTCAAGTCTGCAGTCTCTGGCTAAGTGTCCAAAGTTTCGACATTTGTAACATTCCATATTATTTCTTAAATGTTCAAATCTATTGATGTTTCATTGAGCCTTGGTAGGTTCATATTTGACAGATCTCCTGTAATTGTATTGTTTCCTAGGATACGTGCGACATTCTACAGATTTATGACCAAATTTTCCACATGAATAACAATATCCATGAAAAATATGTTGGTACCTGGATGGAAATATTCGTCTAGGAATTTCTTCCAAGGATGTTCTTGTGAATCTTGTCCAATGAATTCTACATGCATGTCAGATCTCATAGGTTCATTGTATTTTGTTGTAGAAGGTCCTGCTTCTTCTTCTTTGTAACCGAGGCCAGTTCTGCCATTGTAAGATCATTGATTGTTGATGAGTTCTACCAATGCCCTTGAGTTGTTGGCATAGTTTTGGACAGTTTTTCCCTTCTTCACTTCCTTACGTGGTGAGACTACTTCAGCTTCTAATGCTTCCCTTTCTTGGTTTCTTTCTTCCAACTTATTTTGAGGTGACTCTTCATACATTTGTGTTCTTCAACTTCAATTTTGAGACCTTGAACTTGTTCTTCAAGAGTATTGGAACAGATCTTCTCATCCTTGAGCTCTTTTATAAGCCTAATTGCCTCCTTAGAAAATTCTTCTATGGTCAACCCTTCGTTTTCATTGTTTGATACCTCTTGTTTATTGTGTTTGGCCATAAACAATACTCTCTCATTGGCTTCTTCTTCGTTGTCACTGTCTTCATCGGATGATGAGCTATCCTTTTTAGAGAGAAAGTTCCTTTTGAATGCTTTCTTTTTTCCTTGCTTCTTGAATTTCTTAAAGCCTTTCTTTCCTTTTGAGCTTCCATCACTTCTGTTCGGGAATTTTTCTGTGAAATTCCCAACCTCACCACAGCCGAAACATATCAATGGAAGTTTACCTTTGAATTTTCCCTTACCAATTTTTAGTTTTCTCGTAAAGTAAGCATATTCTCCATCTGAAATACCTTCTTCATCATCCTCATTTTCTTCACACTTGCAGGTGCAATTATTTTCCTTTGAAGGTTGTTTGTCCTTATTGGTTTTCTTAGATGAAACGAACGCAGTTTCTATATGCAAAGTACCCTCTTCTTCATCAAGTCTCATTTCATATGCTATGAGAACTCCATGTAATTCCTCTTTGCTAACTTTGTCTAGATTTGCACTTTATTATAAGACTGATACCTTTTGGTTGAATCTCCCTGGTAACGTTCTAAGAATATTTCGTATAATAGTCTTCTCATCAACATGCTCTCCCAATCCTTCCAGAGTGTTGGTTATTTCATCAACATGTTGGAAGTATGCAACAATGTTGTCATCTTCTTTCATTCTGAGTTGCTAAAATTTTTCTTTGTAGATTTGAAGCTTTGCTTCTTTGACATTTGAGTCACTTGCATATATATTCTCAAGCATGTCCCATACATTTTTGGCGGTTTTACAACCCAACACCTTATGATAAGCATATTCAATAAGTCCACTGATCATAATATTCTTTTCTTTTTTCATCGTTTACCTAATTATTTTTACCTTGTTCATATGTGGTTGGTGTAAACCCATTTTGAACAGTGTCCCATACTTCGTAACCTTCCACCAAGAGATAGACCTCCATTCTTCCTTTCCAGAGTGCATAATTATTTTCATTGAACATAGGTACATCATTCTTGCTATGCTCCATGACCTCCTTCCAACTGTTAAAATGCTATTGAAGGAACCAAGCTCTGATACTAATTGTTGGAAATACTGAGAGGGGGGGTGAATCAGTATTCCTTTAAATTAGTTTTATTATTAATCTTTCAGAGAATTATTTAATCTTCAATTATTATCAATGTTTGTACAATGATAGCAGTAAATAAGAGGAACACAAATGCACATAGTTTTTAAGGTGGAAACCCCCTCCAAGACAAAAACCACATGAATGATTTTCTAATAATTCTTTAATATTCAACTCCAATTGAAAATAAAGCTCCAAATTTCTAGAATCTAGAAAATCATTCTTCTCCAACTCCCACTAGATGGATGCTCCAATGCTCAAGATTCTTCAGTAGTCAACTGAATGGATGCCCCAACACCCAATGAGATACAACTCACCCTAGCACCACCCTACCACCCTAAAGTATTTACAGACTCTAACCTGTTGGTGACTTCATGCACCAGCCTAGCACCACCCTACCACCCTATAGAAGAATAAAAGAAAAATGGACTCCCGTACCAGAGAAAATGGTCCACTTTACAATGATATAGAATGATGTAGAAGAAGAAGATACACTAGACCATAACCCCAACTATGACACAAATACCTAACGATGATCCTAGACCTCTCGATACTGCCTCTTTAATTCTTGGCAGATAGACACTTGTACAAATTTTACAATGACTCAGTACAATGATACCTTTACAATGATTGTATGCAGTGCTGCCCATGTGAAGACTTCATGTGGTGAACTTCTTGTTGTTGTTATGCACCTTGATTGTTGCTCTTGTCATGCTAGCCTTTCTCACTCTTCAGAACATTGTATCATGCATTGATTCTTATCTTGATGAATATATAATACTTGAAAAATTTCTTCAAGGAAATACCCAGGACATGATAATAGCAAAACTTACCTCATCCTGCAGAGCATATGTCAGTGCTAAACAAAAAATAAATAAATTAGAATACAAATAACCTAACGCAATTAAGATCTTAACATGCATATACAGAATATACTTACCTGGAGCTTACCTCTGTTGCACCTTGCTTTTCTTTGCGTCCCTAGAAAGTCTGGTCCTTTGCAGCCCTTGAAAACACATGATCTAGCTTTTTCTTGCCTTCTAGGAGCTCGATAGTGAATCTGGTGTATCTCTGTTATTTTAGATCCCCAATATGTGATTTTCAGTCCTTTAGTAGTCCTCTGAGTCTTCTTTCCAATGCCATAGGTCAGACCCAATTTGGATTCTTCAAGACAAAGTTATGCCCAATCACTCACAATGACCTAATTATGGACTGGTTTAGTAGAGCGAAATTGTACAATGTTCCATGTGTCACGGTTTCCTCAATCGTCTCTGAAATTGATACACATAAAAATAAATTTCATACACTATTCATCACTTTTTACAGAATTCCAATCCGATACTTAGAGAGAGAGTTAAGACGATTTCCCAAGGTCATCGCTTTGAGATGAAGTTTAGGAGCCTGCAAAAACCGTAACTTCCACAGATCATATCTCTGAAACTATTGCGAACCATGATCTAAAATTTTTACAAAATCTTCCTCCGAATTTCGGCTTCACCTCATAAAAATTTCAGCTTCTGAACCTTCATAGAAAAAAATTTATAGCGAAAATTCCACGATGACATGTTTCAAGTAGCAAAATCCCTGCATGAGGAGGATATGAGGATCACAATTTATATAAATTCTTAGGTTGAGAGGGTATTCAAAAATTGAACGTGGGAGGGATTTTAGGAGCTTAAAAATTAGCAATTATTGACTTTTCAATGACCACAACCAATTATTAGTGTCATGCCACAACCCCATGGGGTTTTAGTCCACTAACTGGGGTTACTAACTTCAAACATGAATATCTCTCAAACTGTGAATAATTACGTGGCGTGCCATATATCAACGGAAACATATCAAAAATTAGAAACCATCAAAAATATCCTTGACTCAGAATATAGTAATTTGTTAGGTCAAAATTCCCATGCAAGGTCGGCGTAGACCCTGGTGCTGCTTGGGTTAACATCAATGACAACCACTGAACAAAATAAAAAATTTGAGCATCTAATGTTGTGAGGTGAGGGATATCAGCATCTATGAAATCCTTCAGTTCCTTCTCCTCAATCACTACCTCCATCTTGTCCTTCCATGCTATGTAATTCAAATTTACCTCGAGTGCATATTTGAGTCTTAAGCCATTGAAAGACATATTGATATGTTGTTGGATCTTGAAGAATAAATATGAAAATTCGAACATGATTAAAAAAAACTTTGTTCTTCTCTTCTATTGTGATTCTTGGTGCTTTGATACCATGTAGAAAATCTAACCATGGGATTCAATCCGATCTTGTAATATAATAAACAAAATATTGAATCCTTCTACAATTTGAGGAAAAAACACGATCGCACAATCACATAACAAGTAAGAGAAAGATACAATCAATTGCACAACACAAGATGTGTATGGGGAAAGCACGCTACCTAAAACCCCACTATATGTATATTTTATAAAGTCAAGACCATGAAACAATACAATGCTTTCTCTCTCAGAGAAATTCTCGCACTCTGCTAACGGTCTAATGTTGATCAAGGAAAAATCAGTCAATTACTTAAACAATTCTCAGCCTCTGGAGGAATTTTGTCTTGATCTTCGAGTATTAAATAGGAAATTCCCTATAATTAATTGTGCAATGCATCCTTGGCCTCCACATGACTCTATAACTAACATGTATAATTTTCTGGTTATATAACTGATAATTATCATCCCTTTAACCCCAATCTCAATTGGGCCTTCCTTAGAACTGACATGCCATAGCTATTTATAGTGAATTATTAGTTAACTGATTTGTCACTACTTGTGAAATAAATCATATTTAACTCACTAGACCTATCACTAGCTCATCACTCAGTTAGAAATAGTTAAACCGATTTTAACTCCATTAATTGAGTTAACTAATTACAACACGCAAATATCTATACCTAGTCCCCCTTAAATCATGGGACAAATCCACATGCATCCTATTAGACCCTCAACTCGAATTTCCTAAGCTAAATCAGTCATTCTAACTTAGTTAGCTAATACAATTTGTCATGATATGAAATTAAAATTTCTCTTCCAATTTAATTAAGGTAAAATTAAATCAGAAGCCCCCTTTGGGTGCCATTTCAAAAAAAAAACCCTTCCTGCCTATATTGCATTAATCAGAAAATAGAGAAGACATACAATTCTTGTTCAAGGTTGAACAATATTTGCACAAGTATAATCTATCTCACTGCCTCACAAGTTGACTATGTCCAACACTTAGCCAATTATTTTTCCTACCAAGCTCATATTTACTTGTGTCATTTCCTTGGGAATTAGCCCCCTATTAACTAGGGAAATCCCCATCCTGAATTGCGCAATCCCTATAGGTCTTCTTTGACTGCATGCACCACCTGTACAACTTGGATAATTATACAACTTATATTACACTGCCCTTGAACTCCAATCTCAATTGGGTAACTCGTATTTTATGCATGCATGAGATAATTGTGGTTGATTTATTAGTTAATTGGTTGAACACTGAAGTTGCACCCCACTGTTATACCTCCTACTAGTTCCTCCAACAATTGGAACTAGTTTAACTAACTTTAACTCATTTTTACTGACTTTAACTCAGTTTAACAGAATTAAATTATTACAACTAAAATTAACTCAACCTAGGCTCCTAAAATTTATGAATCACTCTATGTGACTCGAGTTAGGCCCACAACTCGAATTAACTTAGCCAAATAAGTGAAACTAACTTAGTTAACTCGTACAAGCTGTCTTGTGATGTGGAATTATAATTTTCTCCTAATTTAATTCAAGGGAAAATAAAATCAGGGTTTTCTTGTTGTCATTTTTCAACACAATGCTAACTCTCCAAGATTAGTTTTCTACATAAATTTATCAAGATAGGGCCTTAACCTTCCATATTTGAGCACTCACCCTCTTGGATTCATACCACTTTGATTCCATTAAGCCCATGGCTAGATTGTTATGGGTCTTGGGATTCTCTTTCATCTTGTGTTTTCACACCACTCACATATCCACTTATACTAAAACCATTTAGTTTTCTTAGGATTACTTGATCCATATTGGATCATTATATTTTTTTTCATCCAACTTGATGCTTTCACAGTGGAAAAAATAGATAAATTGGCTTCTAAGATAATTTTAAGTGATGGGACCCAGTTTGGAGAATAGGGGTTAAAAACTTATGAGGCTAGTTTGAGGCCTTAAATGATGTTTTTTGGAGGTAAACTTTGCTTCATAGGTGTGTCACTTTATAAAATTATTCTACACTCAAATAAATCTCTAATTGTGCAAGAATTACATCCATCGGAGTTTAGATGAAAAATTTATACCTCTTAGAATTTGACATATCATGGTTGACCACCATAATTTAAGAGGACTCCAAATTAGCCCCTATTACTTAGGGAAACATGGATAACCATGTGAGGTATATGAAGAAGGCTTTAGAAGGGTCAAATTTTAACTCATTTTTATGGTTGAATGTGTCAAATTTAACCCCTAGTTGGCTATCGAGATGTGTTATAATCAGGCCACTAGGAGGAAAATAGGTTACATTATTTTTACTTACATTTTTTTCAATAATAGAGTAGAGTAGTTGAGAATGGAGAGGGAGAGAGAGAGAAAACTAGAAAGGTTTTGTGTTGTATGGGAGCCCACGAACCATAGGTCTTCGGTAACTCCATAGATAACACCTTCTCATTTGTATTTTCACCATTTCCATTTAGACAAAAGAGAGTAGAACAAGTTCACCTTCCAGTTGGATTTTCCCCCAAAAGGGTTTCACAAAGCATTTATTGGAGTTTATTGTGATTTATGTGTGTTTTTAATTCATCTTTATCTATTTTATACATTATATCTATTGCATGCACAAGTAGAAAAATAATAATTAACAAATACTGAAATTTAAGGAAAATTAACCCTCGTAGTATATATTTCATATGCCAGTATGTTTTTATCAAATATGTTGTGACAAAGCATCTAGTGGAATATCCATAACAATTTATAGATCGTATTGGTATCAAAGATTTTTTTTTTTGGTATTTGATGAAAAGTTTCAAGGGATGAAATTGATTTAAGAAAAAAGTCATAAAACCCAAACAATGGTTGACGAATCAGTTTATGATAACCCTCAAGATTCAGCATAGGATAGGTTTGCATAGCTAGAAGCACAAGTCACATATATAGACCATAATGTGAGCCCCCTCATGGTATACTTAACCAATAATCTCATGTTATTCGGATACGATGTTTTTTCCAACACAAAGGTCAAATTTAAGGGAAAATCAAGGGATCAAGAACAAAAAAAATGAGTCTAGGAAGCCCACAAAAAAACAAACGAGTGTGACTATCATAAACCATTCACAATATTTCTTAAAGATGTAAGAAAATGTGGACATCAAGTTATATCAAGGTAAGATTGATGCTTTGAAATTAAATTAATAGTTGCAACATTTATATTTTTTCTTTAGTATTCACCACATAGATGAGGAAAAAAAAAATCATTTGCTCATTTGAAATTAGAAAACCATGCCTTAACCTGGTGGAAAAGCCACACAAAAACCCTAAGGCTAGAGGAGTCTCCTCTAGTAACTAATTGGGAGGATTTTAAAACTCTCATAAAGTATACATTATAATCTATTGTGTCTGTAGAGGACAAGTAGATCTGGTGGCATTACTTCAAATAGAGATAGGGGTAGAGTGTACAGGAGTACGTCATATAATTCAAGAAGATTGAAATAATGAAGAACTCAAAGATACTCCTAAAGTATTGGGGGGTATATAAAACCATCTGCAAAGGAAAGTGATGTTTTTCAAACCCAAAATTATGGACGAGGATTTTGTGTAGGTATAATACATGGAAAACAAAAGGTAGAAGAAAGGGCATTGGGGTAGTTCAAAGCAGAAGGAACATTGGGAAGATTCCAAAGAACAGAAGAAAATGTGGAAAGGGGGGAAGGAAAATAAGATGAAACAACAACACACTAGTGTGGAGATATTGGAAACCAATGTAACATTGATGGTCAGAGAGAGGAAAGTGTTGTAAATTACATCTAAAACCCAACTTGAAGAACTGGAAAAATGAAGAGAAGAATAAAAATCTCATATCCACAAATTTGAGAAAATAGGTGGAAAGCAACTCATACATGGATGAGAATATTGTTTTCACATTAGTGAAAAAGGGGGTGAATCTGAGTAGCCTTCAACAATAGGAATATAAGGAGATTACCGAACACTTCCATATAAATATATAGGTCAAGAGGACAAAATTTAATTCTCTATTCGACTCAATATCGCATGTGAATCTCATTGCAGCAGAGTTGGTCAACAAACTGTGTTTTGAGGTTTGAGATCATCTTAGCCCATATCCATTGGGATGGGTAAATAAGGATATAGAACTCAAGGTAACAAAATAGTGTAAAATAAAATTTGTTATCAATGTTAATTTTATTGATAAAGTAGAATTGGATGGAATTCCACGTGATGTATGTGGGATTGTGTTTGGGAGTCTATATCTGTACATGCAAGGTGAAATATTCATGTGAAGGGTCAACTATTATCACATCATCAAGGACATAAAATCCTTCATCATCAACGTTCACTTGGGAAAGTCTAAAATTTTGTTGTTAAGTTCCAACTAAGCCAAGAAACTGATCAATTCTAGAAATATGTTTTATAGTTTTTAAGATAAAATTATTCTATACAAGAGTTAATGAGATCAAAGGCATCCCTTGATATGAATTTGGAGGAGGTTTTCTCTTTCCTCTTCCTTAGAATCACCTAAAACTAAACTTAGGAACGTTTCAATGCTTTGCAAGCATGAAATTGTGTCTCCAAAAACAAAATGTTTGTTTAATGTCTCTTCAACATGAATTAGTCTTCATATGTAACTAAACATAACCCACATAACCCACATAATCCATGTAGGCATAAAGAATATCAAGACAAAAGGTTTGATGAAGGAGTTCACCCCTACTGGGTTGCATCTCTAGGCCTATCAACATGACTAGACCACTCATATAAATTCAGTATCAATGAAGTACATAAAATTTTGTTGCAAATAAAATGTGGCTATTGCCCCTACAAGGTAATGTTCTCCTACAGATAACTCTCACAACAAAAACAACTCAAAACATCTCCTACAAAGATGACATACTTCCACTGAAATGAGTCAAAAACATCATGTGAATCCTTCAATTCCACATTGAAGCACATAATGAAAACTTCATGATGAAAGAAGTTAAACCTGAGTTGAACCCTGCTAGTTACAACCGTTGCAAATTAATTCTGAAGGTGAGGAAAACCACTACAAGGTCTCCTTCATGTTGAACATCCTCAGGAACTGCTACCAAACCCTTCTTGATCCATACACCCCTTAGGCTTCAACCTACAAAAAATATTATCTAGAGTGTTCTATGGATTCTGAGACCTATTACATTGAGTCCAAAATAGTAAAAAATGGTACCTTAGCCTCTTTTTGCATCCAATTTGGTCGAAAACTCCAGGAGCTATGATCTCTCCTAGTTTGCCCACTATTTCCTCCCAGAATTAGCTAACTGGCCCCAAATTGGGCTAAGTGGAGCTAAATTTAGATAAATCCACCGGATTTGTCGGAGCTGCCAACTAAACCAAATTAGTGTTAATTAACCTCGCTTACCGTTAATTAAGTTGAGATTAAGGTGGTAATGGAGCTCCATTAATAAACCAATTTAATGTTAATTAATCTGGGATTATGGTTCAATAAACGTTCTTAAGGGATAAGCACCCTCCTGCTTCGCTGGTGGTCTTGGGTGTTGGTCACATGACTTAGGGGTTGGCCCCCTATCCCCTCCATTAGCGCATTATTCAAACTTTAAATAGATGTGGAGACGTTATATGGTTAAGAACTAATGCACATGAGAGTTGGTAGAGGTGTGTGTTAACTTGGTGGAGGTCTCGGGCTCGACCCCCTCTCGGTCCCTCCTTTCCTTCACCAAAATTTTATAATGTCATGAGGGGGACACGTAGCGGCCCCAGGCTGAGCCATGTGCCTCCTCCTCATTGGCCTCACCACAACCAATAACACATTTCCAACTCGCACCAAAACACACCACCTCCCACTTGGCAGTCAATCATTCACCAAGGATTTGGGTTGACCAAACCGTTGACCTTCTCAGCCAGCATGCCATGTCAAAAATATGGACTTCTTACTAGGCTCCCTGTTTTCTCAATTTTTTTTCCAAATTTTTACATGTTTGGGAAAACGGTCAGTAGGCTATAACTTGAGCTCCGGGTGTCAGATTGAGGTGAAATGAATGTTGTTGGATTCATAACGACGAACACTACATGGTAATTTAGGTTTCATCCGATTATGAGAACTTTTATTTTTGAGTGAAAATTTGATCACCTGATCATCCATGGAGGGGCACTAAGTAATAAATGCAAAAATTAAAAGATTTTCTACATGCATACAGAGGAATGTTTGAGGATATTAAAGGGATAACACCTAAGAGGGAAACATAGCATGAGATCCAACTATTCCTAGGCTCCCCATTCCCAAACATTGGACTATATAGATGGTTTGTTTTAAAAGCAAGTGAAGTAAATAAGTAATGGAAACAACTTATAAAGGAGGGTGTTATTTTACCAAATACATCGCCATGTGGGTCACCCATCATAATTGTTCCTAATAAGTATGGGACTTGGAAGATGTGCATTGAATACAAGGGGTTAAACAAAATTACGCTTGGGAATAGGTACCCCCTACCCAATATTGATGACTTGTTGGATCAGTTGTAGTAAGAAAAATATTTCACCAAGATGGATTTAAAATTGGGGTATCAACAAGTTAGAGTCAAAGATAAAGACACTTGAAAATGCCACCTTCAAAAGCAGACAAGGTATGCATGAGTGGTTAGTCGTGTCATTTGGTCTTATGCAATGCACCAGCTACATTCATAACATTAATGAATGATATACTATGCCTATATCTATATTTATTTGTTATTGTTTATTTATACGTTACACTTATATACAACAATACCTAGGAGAAGCACATCTTACACTTTATCTAGGTGCTAGAGACACTGAAGAAGCACCGATTATTGGAAAATCTCAAAAGTGTGAGTTAGCATAAAAAATTTGGTGTATTTAGGCTATATGACTGGTGGAGGGGAATTGAATATATATCCTTCGAATATGGAGGTAATCATGAAGTGGTTGATGCCTGTGAATTTTTTAGAGATTAATAGTTTTGTTGGGGAAACACAATACTTGAGAAAATTCATAGCTTCTCTTTTAGCAATATCCGCACCACTGCACTCCATAACAATCAATGGAAATATTTTCCAATGGGGGAAGGGTCAACAAAAGGAATTTAAGGAGTTGAAGAAGAAAATCAATGAATCATCGATTCTTGCATTACCAATTTGCAACAAACCTTTGAAGTGGAGACAAAGGCCAGTGGATATTATATGGGAGTCACGTAATGCACGGAGGAAGGCTTGTATGTTACCATTCTAAAGTGTTCCATGGGGAAGTTCTCAACTACCATACCTATAACAAGGGCTCTATGCCCTAGAACAATATATCAAAAACTAGAAACACTATCTGATGGGAAAGGAGACAATGCTCCACATAAATCACTCGTGGCTACAATAACTATAGGTGTAGAGTAAGTTACACCAAACCGAACACTACAAGTGGATGGGATTTTTATAGTAGTTTCATTTAGTGATTAATTATAAGAAGGTAAGTACAAATAAATTATAAAATATTATTTTAAAGCCACCAACATCAAAAAATCGCAACTTTGAGAATTTTGAAGCATATGGAACCTTTCATGCATAATGCATACAAAGAGGCATATGTAGAGGATGAGCACTTCAAGGAGGTATTTCAATGATTGTAGAGTCAAATCCATGTAGAAAATGGAGATAACATAGTTGACTACCATATCCAAAATGGGTTTCTCTACAGGCTAAGCAAACTGTGTGTTTCTAAAGGTGAGTGATTCCAACTAATCAAAGATGCTCACACCTATAAGGTTGCATGGTATTTTGTTGTGGGGAACACAATGACCAAATTATAAAGGTGCGCGTATTGGCCCAAAATACAAGAATATGTAGGTAGGTTCATGATCTAAAAGGAGTGTATTAGTTTGTTTTTCTAAGTGTCCCTTCAGTAATAAAAACATGTATAATTTGTCTCCATTTGTTTGCTTAAGGAATGAGTTTTTTAACCATGAAACATAGATGAATTTGTGAGTTTTAAGCATGAAAATAAGACTAAATAACACTGTACAACAATGTATAACATAGAAATAACATCACACACAAGTTTTACACAGTAGGCATGATGAAGCAGTTCACCCCTCGTGGGCTACATCTATTGGTCCAGCTCCCAATGGCATGTCCCTCTTTTTCATTATGCTAAAAATTGCAAATACATGTGTTTAAAAGCCTCTAATGGTTGTTTTCTTTGCACCAGTGGCTCCAGAATGCTCAAATTAGTCTAGGTAGACTCTTGTTTCACCCAAATTGGTCGAAAATTGACCTCCCAAAGCGTTTTCCCAACCTTAGCTAGAAAAACTCCACTAAAAGTGGAGACTGCACTTATCCATAGTCCAAAAATAGCCAAATTCTCTGAAATTGGCACAATTATAATTATCCCGCTAGTCTAAACTTCTTGCATTAAACATTATGGTTAGGGGTGGGAGTGGCCACATGCCAACCCCCGAAAACCCCGTGGTCACAATAAATTGGAGCAGAAATCCATTGAGCGGAACTAGAGTTCACTCCTTTAACCCCGAAGAAAAAATCGTGTTACAACCAACCGTGCGGAGAAATGGTTTTTTAACCCATCGCATGTGATAGCTTGAATTTTAATGCCGCGGGTTTGTTTTGAACTGTCGGAGAATATACATAACCGTCGGAGCAACTAGAAATGTGAACAGGATTGAAACTTGAAGTTTAATGCTGCGGTTTTCGAACTTTCGGGGTTAACAACATGTCGCAATGTTGTATTGTAGCATGTGAACAGCATAAATTCATGCGGTGGACATAAAGGTTAAGCAACAAAGTATAGGAGAGACGGTAGAAGTCTTGGCGTGTAGGCCGGAGGTCGCGGGGTTGAACCCCCCCACCCCGACTCCATCAAATTTTTAGTCAAACCTCTTGGGGACACGTGGCAGGCTCTGGGCTTTCCACGTGTCACCCATCCAATGGTGCCACTTAAACACATACAACTCCATCCAATGGTCCTGGTTGCACCATGTGGCGAAATATAATTGGATATGAGAAAAGGAATATTCCCAGTATATACCACCTGCTGACTGTACCTTCATGATGACTGAGCCTCCCTGTCACACTATCACAAAAATTTTAGTTGTTTAGGAAAACAAAAAGAATGTGATATCTTCCTCATACGACATCGGTTTTTCGAACCGTTCGCGATGCCATAATCGCAACAACGAGACCTTTTTAGTCGCTCAAGTTTGGTACAGTTTTGAGCACTTTCAATTTTGAAAAAAACACATGATCTCCTGATCACACCTCCCCATTGGGAAGCTTTTGGACCCCAAAAGACTTTAATTACTTATTCAGAAGATGAGGTTACAACTCCCTCACCTTTTCAACTTCCATCCACCTAGCCTTACTTGGTTTGCTGCCCTTGAGCCCAATTCGAAGATAATCGACACTTCTCCTCTTAGAAGTGTGTGTCCTCCTGTCAAGGATGGAATCTTCCTTGAGCTCATTCAGAAATTCTCATGAGAAATCTTCTATAGATGGCATCTGAATATCACTCCCTTGATCATCAATCAAAGGAGGCTCATACAAACGTAAATTCTCCACATTGACAATGGAACACATTTGCATATACGAAGGAAATTCAAGTTGAAATGCACTATTACCAACTTGTTTTATGATCTTGAATGGACCATATTGAATGGGCTTGAGATTTTTACCTTCTCCTTGCATCCTTTCTTTTCTTATGTGCAACCATACTTCATCTCCTTCTTGAAACTTGTGATCAAATCTATGTTTTTCATTCCTCTCCTTGTATTTTCTTTGACTCTTCTCAAGCTGTTCTTGAACTTGTAGATGAATAATCTGAATTTTTTCAATGAACTTTCGAGCCTTGTCAATCACTATGCCCATCAATTGCAACATCCTTCTCAAAGATGAAGTCTAATGGTGATTTCGGAAAATACCCAAAGCAGGTTTCAAAAAGTGAAGTATTTGTAGAAGAATTCTTTGCCCGATTGTAAGTGTGTTGAATGTAATGCAGTTACTCATCCCACAACTTGGGATGTTTGCTGCAATTTCCTCTCAATAGATGCACAACGGTTCTGTTCACCACCTCGGTTTGGCCATCAGTTTGCGGATGAGAAGCAGTACTCTTTTTCAACTTTGTGTCCATCATCTTCCAAAGATTGGACCAAAAATTCCCAACGAACCTGGAATCCCTGTCACTAACAATAGAAGTTGGCAAACCATAATGAACCCATACATGTTGAAAATAAAGTTTAGCAGTGTGTTGTTCAACAGTAATGGTTTTCTTACATGGCATAAGTATACACATTTTACTGAATCTATCCAAAACTACATAAAGATAATCATGTTGTTTTCTTAACATAGGTAGACCTCCAACAAAGTCCATGAAGACACTCTCCCATGGCCTTGATGGTACAGATAGTGGCATGTACAATCCAAGCTTCCTATTGCTAGGCTTGCTTGTTGTACACATAGAACAACCTCTTATAAAACATGACACACTATCTATCATGCGAGCCCAATAGCAATACCTATGTAGATGCGCCATTGTTTTGCTTACCCCAAAGTGTCCAACTATAAGAGACGAATGAGCCTCTCTCCTTATGGTATACATAGCTTGCCCAAATGAAACAGAAAATTTTTATGCATGTGATAATCATTTTCCACAACTTGATTCCCTTCACTCAAACTAGCATACACATCTTTAAAATCAGCATCAGATGCATACTGTTCTATGTAACTCTCATGTACAATAGAATCATTTTTAAGTAAAGTAGAAGCACTTATAATTGGCCTTGAAAGCATATCAGCAACTTTATTGAAAATATATTTCTTGTACCTTATAACCAAGTGAAATTTTTGAAGAAATCCCATCCACCTGAAATGTCGTGATTGCTGCAATTTTGTTTGCGACATGCTGCAAAAGTATTGTGCCCATGGCATAATCACTAGCATCGGTTTGTATCTCGAATTGCTGTCTCAAATTTAGTAATGCAAGGACCGAATCTGAACTGATCTTGTATTTTAAAGCTTCAAAAGCTTTTTTTTGTTTGCCTCCCCCTTGGAAGCCTTTCTTCACACTTGTCACTGCATGCATAGGCTCTGCTATGGCAAAAAAGTTAGCAATAAAATTTCTCCAATACTGAGCTATGCCTAAAAAAATTCTTACCTCGATTATTGTTTTGGGAGTGGGCCAATTAACAATGGCTTCCACTTTAGAAGGATCAATTCTCAACTCGCCTCCTCCTACAATGTGTCCCAAATAAACCATAGAAGTCTTTTTGAATTCACACTTTGACATCTTAAGAAATAATTTATCTTTCTTCAAAACATCAAGTACCATTTTCACATGCAAGACATCTTCTTCTATTGTTTTGCTGAAAATGAGTATATCATCTAAATAAACAATCACCAAGTCATCAAGAAATGGATGCAAAACATTATCCATAACACGCATGAAAGTCGTTGGTGCATTACACAAACCAAACGACATAACCAACCACTCAAAGAGTCCTTGTTTGGTTTTGAATGCAGTCTTCCACATATCACTTTCTGCAATTCTTACTTGATGAAATCCACTTCGTAAATCTATCTTAGTGAAAAAATTTGCTTCTTTCAGCTGATCTAGCAAATCATCTTTCCTTGGGAGTGGGTATCGATTCTTTACCATTATCTTGTTCAAAGCTCTGAAGTCTACACACATGCGCCAAGTCCCATCTTTCTTCAGAATCAAGACTATGGGTGAACCGCATAGCGAAGTACTTGGCCTTATGAGTCACTTGTCCAACATGTCCTTGATTTACCTCTTTATTTCAGTATTCTCCATTATCGACATGTGATACATACTGATTTTTGGAAGAGGACAATATTGTTGCAACTGAATCTCATGTTGAATCTCCCTTTTTGGAGGCAATCATGTTGGCTCCTGAAAAATCTCATGATGTGCATCAACTACATCATATAAATCTGATTTCAAATTAGGATCACAATCCTCAAATGACTCGTGATTAACATCAGCTTTATGCTTAATCATTAGAAGAACAAAATTATTACTTGAATTCACCAGCCTCTTTACCTGTCCAGCATTTACCATTGCAATATTTGTCTTCTTGCGATGTTCTCTAATAATGAACTCCTTGCCATCTTTGAATAAATGGTATTTGTTCTCATGGTGATGGAAGATCACTTTCCTGTCATACAAGTAAGGCCTGTCAAACAAAATACCTGTAATATCAAGCGGAACCACATCTAATTCAACTGTGTCAACAAAATGTGCAGTTTGTTGAGATTGCAACAAGATGATGAGCTTAGTGGAAAGAAGTCGCCTTCACTAAGTGTGCTTGCAGGCTATTTTTGGTGCACAGTCTATTTTTAGACATTTCGATCATATTCTATGAGTTGCAGGATGCTATTTTTGGATGGTTGGTCAAGTTGGAAAAATAGATGGACTTCTATTTTTAAACATATTGGGCAGAATATATTTTTAGATTGCCAGTCTAAAAATAGATATGTTGAATATTATTAGCTCTTAATAATATTTGGACTATAAACATTATCTTATTCTCTTGGAGCACTTCAGTTAAGTGCACAGATGTGGCACAGGAGTTGACAGAAGGAATTACGCTATTCCTGAGGGTTAAGTGGAGCTATTGCATGGAGACTTTAGTTAGAACTCATGTGACAGAGTTTGGTGGAGTTAGTAGAAGTAGTTAATGGAGTTGTGTTTAGTTTAACTCAATTAGACACAGTTGAGCTAGTTGTATCTAGTCTAACTGATTGATACACTAGTGAGAGTGGTGTGAATTAATTATTAATTAATTCACTAATTATTAAATCATTAATCAACTGAAGAATACATCAGTTAACTACAGTGCATGGACAGTTTCAGTGGAGACCAGTGGAGAGGTAGGTGAAAGAGCAGTGTGACTATCAGTTGTGACTATACTGGTTCATGATCTTGCACCACATATTGATGGATATGCCAATGAGGATTGCGCAGTGCAAGCCAGGTGGATCCGAACTCATTCAGAGCCCATATTCAGCAGGGATTGCGTAGTAGAGGCAGGCTAGCAGGTGGTAGAGATCGGTGCATGGGATTTGCTAGATCGAACCTGATTAGTGTGTAGCAATTGGAGATTGTACTAAGAGCTTGTGAGAAGCTTTGTATGATGATTGTTACATGATCTCTATAACATATAATATACAGATAGTTGGGGGTTTTCAGCTTTAATATTTCCCATAAATTACTGTGTTCATATGTGTGAATTTTTATGGTTTTAATGTGTGCATGCAATTGATTTTATTTCCGCAAGTAATGATCAATAGTAGAAGAGATTTTGTATTGTGCATGAAGTCAAATAGTGTGTGATCAGGAGAATATTGGATGTATAACGCATTAGTTATATAATTTCTACATGGTATCAGAGCGATATTGATCATTGGATCAATTGCAAAGCATTGAAGCTGTTGAGTTTTGTGCTGGTGGAATTCGAATTTGCAGTAGTGTTTTCTTGGTGTTGAAGTTGAGATGTCTTTCAACGGATTGCGATTGGAGTATGCCCTTGAGGGCAGCTCAAATTATATTGCATGGAAGGACAGGATGGAGGTGTTGCTGGAGGATCATGGGTTGAAGGAGTTCATAGATGCAGAAATTCCAAAACCTGCTTCTAGCGATGCTGCCACACTTGACGCATGGCAAAAGAAGACAGCAAAATGTCGAAGGATTCTGTTGGAAGGTGTGAAGGATCACATAGTTTCCAGCCTTCATGGTAAAGCTTCTCCATTCTTGATGTGGAAAGCTTTGAAAGACTTGTACGAAAGCAAGAGCGACCAGAGGAAGTTGGTGCTCAAGGATAAGCTCGGGAAAATAAAAATGGAGAAGGGCGAGAGTATACCCAAGTACCTTACAAAGTTTGTCCAGTGCAGGGATGAGCTAGGAAGAGGACTTGGTGTGGGCGTTACTGTAGGTGAAGAGGACTTGGTGAGCTTGGCTCTCCTTAGGCTTCCGAAGAGTTGGCATTCCTATGAGGACTCTGTCAATGGTCAGGAGAAACTGCCAGGATGGGAGCGACTTTGGTCGGATATTGTGCAGGAGGAGATAAGGCGGAGTACCAAGGATGGATCTTCATCGAAGAATGAAGATGAGGAAAATTTCACTTTGGCTGCCAAATCAAGGAAGGGGAAGAGCAAGAAGAATGCTTCTCAATCCGATGTGAAAGGTAAGAAGCAGGACATGTCCAAGGTGAAGTGCTTTCATTGTCACCAACACGGACATTACGACACTAATTGTCCCCAGAAGAAGAAAAATAAGCAGGCTGTTGGATCTCCAGCTAAAGAGGCCTTAGCCTCACAGTTTGAGCTATATTTTTTGTTGATCACATGCTTGGTCTCAAGTATTATGGGTTCAGTGTGGTTTCTTGACAGTGGTGCATATTTTCATATGATCGGAGACAAATATTTGCTCAATGATCTTGATGAGAAGGATCTTGAAGTGCACATCGAGATGGGCGATGATGATAGATACAGTGCAAATGGTATCGGGACCATTTCCTTTGAGAGGGAGTCTTGTAAACCTTTCATATTGAAGGATTTCATGCATGTTCCATGATTGAAGAAGAATCTGATCTCGGTGGCCATGTTAGAAGACAAGGGATATGATGTTGTCTTTAGCGAGGGAAAGGCTTTCCTGTGCAGTAAGGCAACTGGTGAAACCCGGAGGATAGGGGTTCGAGTTAAGAACCTTTATCAGTTGCAGGTAGATGGATGCGCAGCAATGGCAGGCAAGGCAGAAGGAGTGGTGAGCCGGGATGAGGGCGAGCTATGACACAGGAGATTGGGCCATCTTCACCATGGTGCTTTGAAAATTTTGCAGAAGATTTCTACCAGGCTTCCCAAAGGTACACTTGCGCAGTCAGATCAGTGCAAGGGATGTACTTTGGGAAAATTTGTGAAAGCCACCTTTCATGAGAAGGATAGTCATGCCACGACGATCCTTGAGAGAATTCACACAGACATGTGTGGACCTTTCTTATTAGCTTCGACAACAAAGCACAGGTACTATGTGATATTTGTTGATGATGTTTCTCGGAAGTGCTGGATCTTCTTCATGCAGAAGAAGAGCGATACATACTCAAAGTTCTGTGAATTCAAGGCACTGGTGGAGAAAGAGTCAGGGAAGCAGGTGAAGGCTCTTAGGAGCGACAATGGTGGTGAATTCATCTCTGGCAAATTCAAGGACTTTTGCAGCGCAAAAGGAATTCGAAGAGAGCTCATTGCGCCTCATAACCCACAGCAGAATGGGGTCGCAGAGTGAAAGAACAGAATGATCGTGGGTGTTGCACGGGCGATGTTGCATGATCAGGGCCTTCCCGTACACTTGTGGGATAAGGCATGCAATACTGCGGTTTATGTGCAAAACCGTTGTCCTCACAGAGTGCTTGGCATGAGTACACCCGAGGAGGCATTTTCTGGTAAGCAGCCTGATATTTCTCATTTGAAGATTTTTGGCTCACCTGTTTACATTCATGTGACGAAGGATGCTAGGAAGAAGCTAGAGCCGACTGCAGAGGTTGGGATATTTTTGGGGTACACTGATACACCCCACAACTATCGTGTGTATTTTCTAGACAGTTGGAAGACTGTTGTGCGACGGGATATCAAATTTCATGAGGAAAAGCCATGAAGTGTTCGCTTGAGAGGGAGCCACACTTGCATGCAGAAGAGGAGCTATTAGCTCCTAAAGATGAGCCTCAGGATGTGGATCAACCACAAGAGGAGGTTCATAGAGTGGAAGAAACCACTCATGCAGCGCCAACCATCAGAGGGCGGAACCGCACTACAGAAGCTGAGCGACTGAATCAGGATGCAGAGAAGATTGTAGGAGCACCTACATCACAGCGTAGACAGAGACAGTCACCTGACCGATATACTAGATACATGGCTCTGATGAGCAAGTCTATCGTGACAGAACCATCCTATTTCGAGGAATCTGTGGAGGACCCTGCATGGGTAGATGCCATGGTGGAAGAGTATGATTCGATTGTCAGAAGCAGTGCATGGGAGATTTTCCCAAGACCGGAAGGGAAATCAGTGGTAGGTTCGAGATGGATCTACAAAGTGAAGCAAGAAGTTGATGGGAGCGTCGAGAAGTACAAGGCAAGATTTGTTTCCTGGGGCTTCTCACAGATTGAGGGGATCGACTATGAGGAAAACTTTTCACCTGTCGCAAGGTATTCTTCCATACGGAGCATCCTAGCTCTCTCAGCGCAGATGGGGTGGCACATTCATCATATGGATGTGAAGACTGCGTTCCTCAATGGAGTCATTGAGCAGGAGGTGTACATAGAGCAGCCCGAAGGTTTCGAGATCTTCAGTAGCAAGTCACATGTGTGCAGGCTCAAAAGAGCTCTTTATGGGTTGAAACAAGCACCTCGTGCTTGGTACACATGGATAGACAATTATTTCACCGGACTTGGTTTTACCAAGAGCGAGGCGGATCCCAACCTGTACCAAATAGTGGTTGAGGGTAAGTTGATGATCATTGTAATTTATGTAGATTATTTGATATTGACCGGTGATGAACAGTTGATACTCTCATGCAAGGCTGATCTTGCAAAAGAGTTTGAGATGAAGGACTTGGGCCTCCTTCATTATTTCCTGGGATTGGAAATTTGGCAGCGTAGTGATGGACTGTTTGTGTCTCAAGGCAAGAATGCCCGGGAGATACTAGATAATTTCAACATGCATGGCTGCAAGCCTATCGACACTCCTCTTCCTGGTGGTTGCAGGAAAGAGGATGCTACATCGACAGAGGTAGTGGATGCCACTTTTTATCGATAGTTGGTGGGGTTGCTCATGTATCTGGTCAATACACGACCCGACATATGCTACGCAGTTAACCAGGTTTCACAAGCTATGGTTAAGCCTACCAAGCTCTTTTGGAAGGCGGGGAAGCATGTATTGACATATCTCAGAGGCACATCGGGATATGGACTTTGGTACAGATAGTCGGATGAGGTGAAGTTGTGTGGCTTCACGAATGCAGATTGGGTAGGGAACCCAACAGACAGAAAGAGCACATCTGGAGGGATTTTTAGTATCGGGTCGACAATAGTTTCTTGGTATAGCAGGAAGCAGAGATCCATGGCACTCAGTTCAGTAGAGGCTGAGTATATGGTAGTAAGTTTGGCTGCATGCAAGGCTATATGGATGAGGAAGATCCTGGTCGGGTTGTTTGGTTCACACTTAGATCCTACTATGATATATTGTGATAATCAGAGTTGCATTAAACTCTTGGTTAATCCAGCATTTCATGATAGATCTAAACACATTGACATCTGGTATCATCATATCAGAGATTGTGTGCAGCGGAAGATCATGTTACTTTCTTACACTCCTACGGAGGATCAGGATGCTGATATCTTGACGAAGGCGCTCACCAGGAGAAAATTCAAATACCATATAGGCAGGTTCGGGGTGGTAGATAATCCCTATCTTTTTGAGAGGGAGTGTTGATATTGCAACAAGATGATGAGCTTAGTGGAAAGAAGTCGCCTTCACTAAGTGGGCCCGCAGGCTATTTTTGGCGCACAGTCTATTTTTAGACATGTTGATCATATTCTATGAGTTGCAGGATGCTATTTGTGGATGGTTGGTCAAGTTGGAAAAATAGATGGACTTATATTTTTAGACATATTGGGCGGAATCTATTTTTATATTTCCAATCTAAAAATAGATATGTCGAATATTATTAGCTCTTAATAATATTTGGACTATAAACATTATCTTATTCTCTTGGAGCATTTCAGTTAAGTGCACAGATGTGGCACAGGAGCTGGCAAAAGGAATTACGCTATTCCCGAGGGTTAAGTGAAGCTATTGCATGGAGACTTTAGTTAGAACTCATGTGACAGAGTTTGGTGAAGTTGATTGAGGTAGTTAATGGAGTTGTGTTCATTTTAACTGAGTTAAACATAGTTGAGCTAGTTGCATCTAGTCTAACTGATTGATACACTAGTGAGAGTGGTGTGAATTAATTATTAATTAATTCACTACTTATTAACTCATTAATCAACTAAAGAATACATCAGTTAACTACAGTGCATGGACAATTTCAGTGGAGACCAGTGAAGAGGTAGGTGAAAGAGCAAGGTGACTAATGGGAAAATGACTATATCAGGCATGATCCAATCCTACAAGACACGGAGATGTAAATGAGGATTTCGCAGTGCAAGCTGTGTGATTCAACTCATTTAGAGCCCATATTCAGCAGGGATTGCGCATTATAGGCAGGCTAGCAGGTGGCAGAGATCGATGCACGGGATTTGCTAGATCAGACCTGATTAGTGTGTAGCAATTTGAGATAGTACTGAGAGCTTGTGAGGAGCTTTGTATGATGATTGTTACATGATCTCTATGACATATAATATACAGATATTTGGAGGTTTTCAGCTTTAATATTTCCCATAAATTACTGTGTTCATATGTGTGAATTTTTATGGTTTTAATGTGTGCATGCAATTGATTTAATTTCCACAAGTAATGATCAATAGTAGAAGAGATTATGTATTGTGCATGAATTCAAATAGTGTGTGATCAGGATAATCTCGGATGTATAACGCATTAGTTATATAATTTCTACACAGTTATTGCAAAGCGCAATATGCACTTCTTTGAAACCTGTAAATTTGCATCCTTATAAATCCACCCTAGTGGATATGGTTTTGGATGTGGAACAGTCTCAAGATTAAGTTTCTTGGCCAAGTCTTCAGAGATTAAGTTTGCTTGTGACCCACTGTCAAACAGTGTGTTAATATTGGTATGTTTGGATATGACCCTCACATGAAACAATTCAATTCTCTCTTCTTCATTTGGAGCTTGTATGTGACAATTTGAAGTACTAGTACTGGGTTTTGTTTAAATTTATTTCCCCTTCATGTTCTTCAACCCCATGGCTATAATTTTTGATTCATCACCTGAATATTCTCCTAAGTCATGTTGAGTTGTATCTGCAGTTTCCTACTTCCCTTTATTATTGTTATACTTGGCTCTCTTTTCAGGATGTAATTTCCAACAAATTTTCTCTTCACAGCCTTCTCTTGAACAATGTTTACAAACCACTTTTTCTCCATCTTTCTTGATAGATGCATTATTTTTTCCCTTACCTTTTGAGGTCTTCTCTTTGTTTTTCCCCTTAAACGGTTTCTTCCTACTCTCATCAGTAATGTTTTCCCCTCTAGCTTCTAGATGTGTGACCTGAGCACAAAGTTCATCTAAGCTTGTAGGGTTAAACATGAGAATAGTATGTTTTAGGTAGCTATGTAAGCCTCCTATGTACTTGAGAAAAGTATCTTGGCTCTGCAAATCTACCCCTAATAAGAGAGCTCTTCTCCTAAATTCTTGGGTGTATTCTTGTACATTTTGTCCTTTTAATTGTCTAAAATTTTTCCAGTTCATTATGGCTTTCTGCATGTGAGATAATGGATAAAACTGTTGTTTTATTGTAGTAATGAAATCAGTCCATGATAGGATAATCTTACCATGCTTTTTTATCTCCTCCTTTGTCTTGACTTCCCACCAAAAAAGAGCTGCACCTTCCATCCTCAATGAAGCTAGTTGGATTTTGGTATCATCATCATGAAGGTTATGAATTCTCAAATAGGCCTTCAATTGCCTAATCCAATTATCAAGTTTTTCTGCGTTGACTTCACCATTAAACATTGGCAATTCAAACTTAACATCAAGTTTTAGAAAAGGAATTTTACCAGTATTCTTTCACTTGTGTGACTAGTGTACTGAATATGAAGTAGAGGATGATGATGATGAGGGTGAGGATGGTGACTTTCCACTACCTCCATTTCCTCCTGTTAGCCATTAGTAAATTTTTGTCAGAGCAAATGATGGCTAAAACAGGTCCTGAGCCTTCAAGAGATTATTTTCATAGAAAATTTCTCATTCTTGAAGCCTTCTGATGCTGCCTAAACTCAAAGAGTAATATTCATTGTTGTTTCCCTCTAATAAATCCTTCAAAGTTGTCCTACTGATTCAAAAAGAAATTTTTTACAAGGCCTAAATTTCCACCTTTTCATGCCTCCAAAAAACTCTTCATTTCATTCACTATCACTCATTTCAAAATGACCTCTCTCCTCTACTAATATCCCCTTTTTTCCCTTTAAATTACCCTTCATTTCATCAAAAAACCCTTTTAGACTGAGAAAACCTTTTTTTTTGCTTAAAATTACCCTATTCTACTTATCAAAACCTCAAAACGCTAAAAAGTCCCCCAAAAAGCCTCATTTAGGCCTTTTTCTGCTTATAAACCAAAATTGAGGTTTTAAGCCCCTAAGGGCTTAAGTTTTATTTCCCTCATAAGACCTTGCACTCGCGACCTGGTGCTAAAAATATTTAGCCCTCAACCCTTTTCTCCGCCCCTGGTCCCTTTTCCTCCACGAGACCACTTCCTGGCACTTTCCCTTAAGCCCCTTCCATTACCTTTGTTTTACCTTCGCACTCTTTGTAAAATACCTGTTTCCTTTGTATCACCCCCGCCTTACTTGGCATATTCCGAGTAGATCCTGTCCATAGATCTATATGATCTAACGACGCTAATTTATTTCCCCCCCCTTCTCCTTTTCCTTCATTCCAGTTTTCCGCATTACCACTTCATCAAGCGATTTACACCGTAGATCTGTAAAGATCAATGGTCATCGCATCCCATTTTTCCCCTCCTTTCATCCTCCCGAACTCTTCCATCTATTCACCCCAATAATCAAATCTCCGCCATCAATCGATAAAAACCAACGGTCCTCCTTTAAACCCGACATACAACTCGTTGGGGCCTACCATCCACTACGCAAAGCGCCCATCCAATCATCGCTTGACACCTGGCCCCCACTAAAACTCTCGCCATGCACCTCTCTCAATCACGCTCCCCCGTATCTGTTGGATATCCCCCCCCAGATCCAACGGTCTACATTACATATCGCGTGAATTTGCCGTCTGGGGTTTAACGATCCAAAATCGCGCGAGACTGCCGGTTTTGCAAAGGCCACGCATCCCTTTTTAATTGGATCGTGTTTGATCGAACATAGACTGCTTACCACCCATTTTCTGCGCGAAAACCGTTGACGGTTTTCGTAAAACCACTTTGCCCATTTTCGCGCCAAATACAGTTTTTAAACTAGTTTTCGTGGGTTTTTCTCCATGAAACCTCCTCTGCTCCTCCACCTGCATACCTCACCCCTCTGCATAAACTCCTCCGCCTCCTAAAGCTTCCTAGATAGTCAAACCACCCCACGTGGGTTTTAATAACATGTTTCATTGGTTTTTTGCAGTTTTGATGGCAGTTTTTGGGCTGAAAGCCCTCCTACAGTCCATAAAAGGATAGGGCCAGAAGGTGACAACCTTCGCAATCCAAATAGAGGCCAAATAACGCAGAAAAGGGATGAAAGGGTCGAAAATTCAAAGGTTAAATCGGTGTTTCATGGACATTGATTACACTATAAACCCTCCAAAGCACCAAAGCCACCTGCACACACAGCGAAGAAACATAGATTAAAGATTGAAGGTTTGATGCTTAAAGTCAAGGGATTAAAGCTCAAAGTTGAAGATCAAAAGGTTTAATCCTATAGTTTAAGGGAAAAAACAGAGTATAAAGGGTTAAATACATAAACATGGAAGATTAAGGAGCTTAACCAGACAATGAAGACAGAAAGCCAAAGAAAAAGGGATATTTGACAGTGAATACCGTCAGCAGAAAAGATTAAAGGCCCGAAGATGATTATAAAGCTTTAAAAAGCAAGTTCAAGGCCTAAGTCAGTGTCTCAAGCCACTAAAGCAGACAGATCAGTAGAAGGAAGGCTTTAACTGCCAAATATCATAAGCCTTTACTTCTCTGAAGACCAACAATGCCACCTGCCACCTGATTTTACCTCAAAAGAATACACAGTAAATGCACAGTCAGAGATATTTTTCCAGAGACAGCTCAGAATTAATTGCCAGCCTACTAAAAGCCTCCAAAGTCAACAAAAGTGACTATGGTTGATAAAATTTAATGTAAAATTGATTAAAACAGAGATAAACATCTGAAATGTTCTCCCTTAGGCCTCCCAAAGGCCGAGAAACCATTACTTTGTATTAATTGCACAAATAACTCTTCCTTACACTCCACCTCCTCAAAATCACCTATAAATATCATATGAGGAGTTCATTATTGCTGTTGGTCTTTTAATACTCATTGAATGTAAATAGCTTTGAGGCTACTGAAGCTCTGTTTTGTAATTGAAGAAAGATAGGCTGAGATGAGAAGCTTGAAGTTGTAAAAGACCCACTGGACTTGAATATTGTAACTGGTTTGAACATCAAATATACAAGAGGATTTATGGGATCCTGGTTTATGTCAATGGTGATGTTTTTCTTACTATAATTTTCATTTTTCTTATGTTTTTCATACTGTCCACTTTCTCTGATAAAGAACAGCAAATATAGATTAGGATTTACTATCAAGTATCCTAAATCTAACTGATAAGATTTATCTTTATGTTTTATGCTAATTGTGTATTTGGGAATGATTTCAATATGGTGTGACCAGTTAAGGAATGTTGGTGAGCCCATGTCTTGCTGAGTAAAACTTGAGATATTGTTTTTGAATGATATTTTCATTGCATGCTAAGTAAAGTTAAACTAGGTAAGTCTATGGTTAGCCCTGTCCTCTAGTGTTTTCTCCAACAACTCTCTTGAAAGTTTCCCTTGAGAGTATGTCAAAAGCAAGATAGGTTCAAAGTTATTACTTGATCTTAGGCTACTTTAATGTTCATCTTGAATGTTTTTCCCTTGAATATGCTGAAAGCAGGCTAGGTTAAAAGTCCTTACTTGATCTTAAGCTATTATTTGTTTTTAATGTTTTCCTTTAAAGTATATCAAAAGCAGGCTAGTTTAAAAGTACTTACCTAATCTTAGGTTAATTTTGTATCTTTCCTTTGAGTATGCTGAAATCAGGCTAGGTTAAAATTCCTTACTTGATCTTAAGCTATTCTTTGTTTTTCTCATATGTTTTCTTCTTTCACTACATTTAATGTTTCATACCATAAATCAACTTAAGAGATCTGTTGACATAGATGAATTGACCCATAGACCACTCTTGAAACTTGTTGTGAAATTAAATCCTTTTGTGACTCCATAGCCCAATGGATTGATACTGTTTCCTACCTATCCTATCAGCTAAACCATTTTCTACCTACTTACACCTTTACCCTTCAAAAGACTTCCTTCATTTTGATGATATTCTATCCAACCAAAATAAAAACAAACCCTTGTACTTCATAACTAGCCTAATATCATAAACTAAGCCTTGAAGAAATATCTTTGAAAACACTTACATAGAGAGATCCCTCTCTTAATCCAGGAGGGCTAGATCCTAGGATTCCAAAGTGGTTTTGATGTTGGCCTCTGCAGCGTTTTTTCTTGCCAATACTGCAAACTACGGAGACCTAACAAAGTGGCGACCATACTGGGGAGATTATTGAGTAATATATAACTTCACAACTCAACTAACCCCTATTTTCTAAATGAATCAAGGGTCACCAAGACTGTTTATTATTGATTATTGATGGTGAACAACAACCAAACCTTGAAAACAAGTAAAAATCCTTCACCTAGCAACTCCATTGGTATTCAGTAGCCCTGTTGACCCCTCTGGTTTTACCTAAGACTCCACTGGGAAATTCTGAATGAATTAAATTTGGTACATACTTAAGACCTCAGAAGACCCAGAACATCTCAGATTGATATCTAAATAAAAATTGGTGGTGGACCATAGAACATTTTACCTCCAAAAGGGCTAAAAATTTCCACCTTGCGACTCCACAACTCCCAAAAGACCAAATGAATCCACTGGTAGAAGACTCCGAACTGGTTGAATAGATACAGTGACCTCATTTCTAATTTACAAACATGATTCCAAGGATACAATGAATATATTCCCCAATGAGTAGAGATAATATCCCTGGGTTCCCACATAAGATGCCCCAGGTGAATTGGGATGAAAACTTGCCTGTGTTTCAAGGTGAAGAGTTTGATGACACTTTGTTGCATCTCATAAAATTTCACATAAATGTATGGAAGTTAAAGGTGGAATGGCATGAATACTGCCTTATGAAAATTTTCATGTTGACATTAGAAGGAAAAGCAAGGGAATGGTATGAATGGTTAAGGTTTGGTAGTTTGTTTTCTTTAAGAGACCTCCACATAGTATTTTATGATCATTATAATGAAAAATACCCGTATATATCATTGGTTAGAAGTTGTTGTAATCAATCTGAGGGCCTCATAGAATACCTTGCAGGCATTTATGAAGATTTGGGAAATTGGCAGCTTGAAGATCTCATAGCATCCATCCATGATTTTCATACCCAAGACAACTATCATAAAAACCTAGATGAATTAGTTGAGGAATAAATTTATCAAGAAACAGAATAAAATCCTCAGGATCCAACCGCAAACATAACTAATGATGATTCATCACCCCTTTTAGAGGAGGCTCAAGAAGACATCCAGCCTCAAAACCAGTTATCACAAGAGAAAGAGGACTGTTGTACTTATGTCTATGCTGAAAGAAAAATCCCTCCTCTTTTGACAGAAGAATAAATTGATCAAATTATAAAAAAACAGCCAGCCTCTGAAATTTTTTGCAAAACAAGTGCTCTTACCCAGTCACCTAATGAACTTTGTTGTAAAAATTCAAAAAAATCCCTTGTAGATCTTAATAAAGAAAGACCTGCTGACAATCCAGTATGTTTGATTGGTGATATTACTTACATTAATGATTTTCCTAATTTTGATCTATTTGATGATGATGTTCTCCAAACAGAAGTTGATATTGTAGGACCATCATTAGTAGATTTGTGGGAGGAAGATCAGTTCCAGCAACACCAAGAAAGTAATGGGCCAAGGTAGACTATTTATGATACTGATGAAGAAATCTTAAAAAATGCAGAAGAGGGAGAAGAATCACTGGATCTTTGCTCTGCTTCATTACAACTCATCAATAACAGTTTTCATGTGATTGGGAATCAGCAGCCTTTCAACTCAAAAGTTGAGGAGGAAAACAAAGAGGAATTTCTTGACCAGGATGAAGATAAGGAGCCTTCTCCTGAAAGGGTTGAGGTAATAAAATATACCCCTGATCAAGAATATAATGACCTTTTCACAGATTTTAGTCTACTGAATCAGAACATACCAGGACTAAAAGAGGACAGCACTGCCAAATATGATGAGTCCTCCAGTTCAGATAATAATAAATATGAGGAAGATTTTCTTTCTCAAAATAATCTTAAACTTGACCCAGTGGAGCAAAAAATAAGCTAGGTTAAAACCTATCTTCCAAATATTCATAACCAGGAATTGTTTCAAAATCCCTGTGTTGATTTCTTAAAGACATTTGAAGAAGGGATAAAGATTGTTAGGAGCAGTGTATCACCAAAGGAAACAAATTTTTTTAGCACTGCTGCTAAAGAACAAGTGAGATGGGAATGGTCCTTTTGTTTATCCAGCATGCTCAAAGAGATGAGCAAAGACTAGTCATGGAACCATCTGATTGACTGGATGTAGTGGAAAAGAGAATTTTTCAGATAAACATGTAAGTATTTCAGAGTTATATTAGGTTAGATAGGAATGCAATAAAGCTCATCCTTTGAGCATTTATTTAGTATTTTTTTTTTTGCTTTGAAAAAGAAAAAATTGAATGAAAAATACAAAAACAATAGAAAAAGAGAAAAAAGAGGGCAGAAATAAAACTAGAAAGGTACAGCCCCATACCAAAAAGAAAATAAAATCTAAAAGTGTGCAAGCTTAAATGCCACTACCAAAAGAACACTGCTATTTAGCCATATAGCCTAATCATGACTATATAGATTTCAATTAACTGTTGATAGGTTAGTGAATCAGATTTTCCAAATTGTGTAATCTTGGCTTATCAGTAGATTAGATTAGGATAGAAATAAATGTCTCTAATCAGACCAAAATCTGAGCCAAAGGAAAGAAAAATAATGGTTCAGACATGCTTAAAATCTGAACCAAGAAAGAATAGAAAAATAACAGCTCTAAAAAGATCAAAAACAAAGCTGAAAGAAAGAATGAAGGATGTTTTTTGTTTTTCAGATCTTAAGCCTTCACAATTTAGTTTTAATTTTTGCAAATAAGTCTATGAGCAGCTTGTACATATAGCCATAGACACCAGGGAAAATCATACAGTCTAATCCTGATTTGACTGTGTTTAAATTTCTGTTTTAGAGAATAGAGAATAAAATCTGCTAGACAGTTTAATCCTGGCAGATAGTAGCTTAGGTAGAAAATTAATGAGTTCAATAGTTTAATCTGAACTCATGGAAGAAATAAGGGTAGATTTAGACTATTTTCTTGCTTTCAATAAAAGAATAAAATGTTGATGGAAAAGTTTTGCAAGTCCAAGTTCACCTTATGAAGAAAAATGTTAGGAAAAGTAGGCTATGTAGGTAGAATGTTTGGGAGAAATTTTTTTGTTGATATAAAGGTACTGACCATCTTTCTAAGCAGCATTATCAAGGAAGAAAAAGTTGTCAATGGATAAAGGCACAGGTCTGCATCCCAGAGATCAATTTCTGAAGTTCTTGACACCTCCAAGGAGCTAGCATCCCCAAGTGGAGCCACTGTTAGCCATCAGTAAATTTTTGTCAAAGAAAATGATGGCTAAAACAGGTCCTGAGCCTTCAAGAGATTATTTTCATAGAAAATCGCTCATTCTTGAAGCCTTCTGATGCTGCCTAAACTCAAAGAGTAATCTTCAATGTTGTTTCCCTCCAATAAATCCTTCAAAGTTGTCCTACTGATTCAAAAAGAAATTATTTACAAGGCCTAAATTTCCACCTTTTCATGCCTCCAAAAAACTCTTCATTTCATTCACTATCACTCATTTCAAAATGACCTCTCTCCTCTACTAAAATCCCCTTTTTTCCCTTTAAATTACCCTTCATTTCATCAAAAAACCCTTTTATACCGAGAAAACCTTTTTTTTTGTTTAAAATTACCCTATTCTACTTATTGGAACCTCAAAACACTAAAAAATCCCCCAAAAAGCCTCATTTAGGCCTTTTTCCGCTTATAAACCAAAATTGAGGTTTTAAGCCCCTAAGGGCTTAAGTTTTTCGCCCTCTCCGCCATAAGACCTTGCACTCGCAACCTGGTGCTAAAAATCTTTAGCCCTCAGCCCTTTTCTCCGCCCTTGGTCCCTTTTCCTCCACGAGACCACTTCCCAGTGCTTTCCCTTAAGCCCCTTCCATTACCTTTGTTTTACCTTCGCACCCTTTGTAAAATACCTGTTTCCTTTATATCGCCCCCGCCCTACTTGGCATATTCTGACTAGATCCTGGTCATAGATCTATATGATCTAACGGCGCTAATTTATTTCCCCCCCTTATCCTTTTCCTTCATTCCAGTTTTCCGCATTACCACTTCATCAAGCAATTTCCATCGTAGATCTATAAAGATCAACAGTGATCGCATCCCCTTTTTCCCCTCCTTTCATCCTCCTGAACTCTTCCATCTGTTCACCCCAATAATCAAATCTCTGTCGTCGATCTATAAAAACCAACGGTCCTCCTTTAAACCCGACATACAACCCGTCGGGGCCTACCATCCACTATGCAAAGCACCCATCCAATCATCGCTTGACACCTGGCCCCCACTAAAACTCTCGCCATGCACCTCTCTCCATCGTGCTCCCCCGTATCCATTGGATCTTCCCCCCCCAGATCCAACGATCTACATTACATATCGCGTGAATTTTCCGTCCGAGGTTTAACGATCCAAAATTGCGTGAGACTGCCGATTTTGCAAAAGCCACACGTCCCTTTTTAATTGGATCGTGTTCGACCGAACATAAACCGCTTACCACCCATTTTCTACACGAAAACCGCTGACGGTTTTCGTAAAACCACTTTGCCCATTTTCGCACCAAATACAGTTTTTAAACTGGTTTTCATGGGTTTTTCTCCATGAAACCTCCTTTGCTCCTCCACCTGCATACCTCACCCCTTTGCATAAACTCCTCCACCTCCGCCAGCTTCCTAAACAATCAAACCACCCCACGCAAGTTTTAATAACATGTTTCATTGGTTTTTTGCAAGTTTGATTGAAATTTTTGGGCTGAAAGCCCTCCTACATTCCATAAAAGGACAGGGCCAGAAGGTGACGACCTTCGCAGTCCAAATAGAGGCCAAATCACGCAGAAAAGGGACGAAAGGGTTGAAAATTCAAAGGTTAAATCGATGTTTCATGGACATTTATTACACTATAAACCCTCCAAAGTTCCAAAGCCACCTGCACACACATCGAAGAAACAGAGATTAAAGATTGGAGGTTTGATGCTTAAAGTCAAGGGATTAAAGCGCAAAGTTGAAGATCAAAAGGTTTAATCCTACAGTTTAAGGGCAAAAACATAGTATAAAGGGTTAAATACATAAAGATGGAAGATTAAGGAGCTTAACTCAACAATGAAGACCGAAAGACAAAGAAAAAGGGATATTTGACAGTGAATACAGTTAGCAGAAAATATTAAAGGCTCGAAGATGATTATAAAGCTTTAAAAAGCACGTTCAAGGCCTACGTCAGTGTCTCAAGCCACTAAAGCAAACAGATCAGCAAAATGAAGGCTTTAAATGCCAAATATCAGAAGCCTTTACTTCTCTGAAGACCAAAAATGCCGCCTGCCAGCTGATTTTACCTCAAAAGAATACACAGTAAATGCACAGTCAGAGATATTTTGCCAGAGACAGCTCAGAATTAATTGTCAGCCTACTAAAAGCCTCCAAATTCAACAAAAGTGACTATGGTTGATAAAATTTAATGTAAAATTGATTAAAACAGAGATAAACATCTGAAATGTTCTCCCTTAGGCCTCCCAAAGGCCGAGAAACCATTACTCTGTATTAATTGCACAAATAACTCTTCCTTACACTCCACCTCCTCAAAATCACCTATAAATATCATATGAGGAGTTCATTATTTTTGTTGGTCTTTGAATACTCATTGAATGTAAATAACTTTGAGGCTGTTGAAGCTCTATTTTTTAATTGAAGAAAGATAGGCTGAGATGAAAAGCTTGAAGCTATAAAAGACCCACTGGACTTGAATATTGTAACTAGTTTGAACATAAAATATACAAGCTGATTTATGGGATCCTGGTTTATGTCAATGGTGATGTTTTTCTTACTGTAATTTTCATTTTTATTATGTTTTTCATATTGTCCACTTTCTCTGATAAAGAACAACAAATAGATTAGGATTTACTATCAAGTACCCTAAATCTCACTAATAAGCTTTATCTTTATGTTTTCTGCTAATTGTGTATTTGGGAATGATTTCAATATGGTGTGACCAGTCAAAGAATGTTGGTGAGCCCATGTCTTGCTGAGTAAAACTTGAGATATTTTTTTTGAATGATATTTTCATTGCATGCTAAGTAAAGTTAAACTAGGGAAGTCTATGGTTAGCCCCGTCCTCTAGTGTTTTCTCCAACAGTTATCTTGAAAGTTTCCCTTGAGAGTATGTCAAAAGTAGGATAGGTTCAAAGTCCTTACCTGATCTTAGGCTACTTTTATGTTCATATTGAATGTTTTTCCCTTGAATATGCTGAAAGCAGGCTGGGTTAAAAATCCTTACTTGATCTTAAGCTATTATTTGTTTTTAATGTTTTCCTTTAAAGTATATCAAAAGCAGGCTAGTTTAAAAGTACTTACCTGATCTTAGGTTACTTTTGTATCTTTCCTTTGAGTATGTTGAAAGCAGGCTAGGTTAAAATTCCTTACTTGATCTTAAGCTATTCTTTGTTTTTCTCATATGTTTTCTTCTTTCACTACACTTAATGTTTCATACCATAAATCAACTTAAAGAGATATGTTGACATAGATGACTTGCCCCATAGACCACTCTTGAAATTTTCTGTGCAATTAAATCCTTTTGTGACTCCATAGCCCAATGGATTGATACTGTTTCCTACCTATCCTATCAGCTGAACCATTTTCTACCTACTTACACCTTTACCCTTCAAAATAGTTCCTTCATTTTGATGATATTCTATCCAACCAAAATCAAAACAAACCCTTTTACTTCATAACTAGCCTAATATCATAAACTAAGCCTTGAAGAAATATCTTTGAAAACACTTACATAGAGAGATCCCTCTCTGAATCCAGGAGGGCTAGATCCTAGGATTCCAAAGTGGTTTTGATGTTGGCCTCTACAGCGTTTGTTCTTGCCAATCTTGCAAACTACGGAGACCTAACACCTCCATTGCCCTTCTTTGATTTATCTTCATCATTGTGACTCATGATGATCCCTAACCTTCCTTGTGAAGTTTGGATCTTTCTCCTTCTAGTCTTTCATTCCTTTATTGATAAAGGGCTCTCACCATTTTAGTCATGTCACGAAATTCTTTCCTGAACACTCTTTCTTCTTCTTTGGGATCCACCTCTTCATGGATTTCTTCTGCTTATTTTGGAGGTGAACTAGGTGGTGGAGAATGTGGAAATCTTGCCCTCCTTTGCTGTGGCTCACTTTGAGAACCTCTTTCTTCCACAAATTTTCCTTCTCCTCTCTTAAGCTTGAACCTAGTAAGCATGAAAACCCTTGCAAACAGTTAAACAAATATTTGAACACAAAAACACCAAAGATTAAACTCTAGCTCTAATACCAACCTGATATGAAAGGAGTGTATTAGTTTGTTGTGCTAGGTTTCCTTTCAGTAATAAAAACATGTATAATTTATCTCCATTTTTTTTCTTAAGGAATGAGTTTTTTAACCATGAAACATAGATGAATTTGTGAGTTTTAAGCATGAAAATAAGCCTAAATAACATTTTACAACAGCATATAATAGAGAAATAACATCACACACAAGTTTTAAACAGTAGGCATGATGAAGCATTTCACCCCTCCTGGGCTACATATGCTGGTCCAGCTCCCTATGGCATGTCCCTCTTGTTCATTACGTTCAAAATTGAAAATACATGTGTTTACAAGCCTCTAATGGATGTTTTATCTACACCAGTGGCTCCAGAATGCTCAAATTAGTCTAGGTAGACTCTTGTTGTTGAATCTCTAATTAAACTGAGAGGGGGGGGTGAATCAGTTTAATACATTCCTGATCTTTTAAACTTTTCAATAAACTTTTTACACCTTCATTTCAAACTCTATTTAATATGAGAGTAATCTTCGAATGTAATCTGAAAGTATTAGTTTAATAGAGCAATAGACTTAATTTGAGAGAAGCAGGTATTAAGCAAATGATACATATCAGATCAATACATAAATATCATGCACAGAGACACCAGATATAAGTGGAAACCCATAAAGGGAGAAAACCACATCTTATTATTGTTGTGATGCAAAGGCAAGCTCCAACTCCCTCTCACCACCGTTTTCTGCAGGCACCAACCTACAGGAGGCTCTATCCTCAATTCTGCAAGCTACAACTTGCAAGGAAGCTCCAACTCCCTTCTTACTTTGTAGCACCAACCCACAGGAGGCTCCAACCGCCCGTCTACAACTGACGACTATCAAGCTGCAACTTGATAGGGAAGCTCCAACTTCCTCAATTTATCAAACTGAAAGTTTGCTGATTTACCTCAGATATCAGCCCTGTTCTGTAGCTTCTCCTTCTGTTCTGCTTTTCTTAATCTTCTCTATCTTACTCTTCTATATTCTGCCTTCTCTCGATTTACTCTCTCTTCATTTAAAAAAAAACTCACTCTGCATATCAAGATGATATTATTTATAGATTTCCTCACATGATTGTTTGTATTCTGCTTGGAATTCGAAATGGAAAGTCATGTCTCTTTGCCTTCTGCCTTCTCACTCCTTTTATCAGCTTACTCAGAAATTATAACTGTAGGTGTCAATTTTAACATTACAGTGGGAGTTTGTTTTCCCTCAGAGACTTGCCAATGCATCACAAACAATAAAATTTAAATAAAACATTTACATTCAAATTTAAATGAGAACTCCAGCTCAACTCATTTAGTCTTTTGAATTGGTACGCATTTGTCTTTTCTTTGGCTGTCTTTGTCTTTTCTGTGACTGTGTTTTATCTTCTTTCGGATATGTTTGCTCTTCTGTCCTCTGCTGTGGTGTAACTGCTGCATATGTGTAAATGTGCCTTTTATATCCGCTGACTGTAAATCTGGAGGAATTCCAATCCCTTTTATGCCATTAGTGTCTTGTTGATGTGGCAGGTTTCGCAGGCCGGAACATACATATATCACAAGCGTTAATAATCGCCCTCCCGTAAAGCTAAGGTCCGTGGGTCTAGAGACCACGCGGCTTATCGCAACCGTGTTATATATATAACTCAATAACCATTATATATCATATGTGTTATGCCCCCGGATCATATTCAAACGTTATTCAACATATATAATATATACAATTTATTTGCAAATAACCCGACGTCCATAAGGATTGGTTGCCAATACGATTAGACCTGGAACTCAAGTTGTATATGAGTCGTAGTTTATATACCAATCGGGTCCGGATTTCCAATCGCAATCGCAACTCTTATATTCTCCGATGCGATTGACCATTGCCGATGCGATTAGAACCTAGAGATGAAATCTTTGCTAATCATAATTTATAAGTCCATCGGGTCCGAACTCTTAATCGCAATCGCAAGTTCTTTAATATGTGTTGCGATGGTTTGTTTCTTTCCGATGCGATTGGAACTGGACTTCAAACACTTTGTTAAACATGGTTTGTAGACCCATCGGGTCCGGTCTTCCAATCGCAATCGCAAGTCTTTAACATATGTTCCGATTGACTAGTGCCGATGCGATTTGACCGTAACTCAAATATGTATTAACCCCTGCTTATAACAGGATCGGGTCCGCCATTTCAATCGCAGCGTTTTAAAAAAGACATGCGATTGGGAACTCGGATGCGATTAGCATCTATCAACTCCTGCTTATAACACGATCGGGTCCGCCATTTCAATCGCAGCGTTTTACAAAAAACATGCGATTGGGAACTCGGATGCGATTAGCATCTATCAACTCCTGCTTATAACACGATCGGGTCCGCCATTTCAATCGCAATCGCAACTTTCTGTTGCGATGTTCCGCTGCCCTTGCGATCTCCGATTGCGATTGGGGAGGGGTCCCACCTTATCAAAATTTGTTTTATGCGCTCCATAATATAAATGCCTTGGACCTTTGTTTATGTGATGCACTGCACATATATGTTTATATATATTTTTGCCGCTGGAGTGAAGTGATTCCCGGAATAAGTTTGTGTTATATTATATGTATAACGCCGGTTGGAGTGTGTGATTCTCGGAATATGGTTCTGTATTATATGCATTTTATTGCCACTGGAGTTAATCGATTCCCGGACAAGTTTGTATTTGTTATATGTGCTTCCGCCTCGTTGGAGAGCAGATTCCTTTGACAGGTTCTCATATATTTTGCCACCGGAGTGAAGCGATTCTGGAATTTTGTAATCATTTCACTGCTTCGCTCGCTCCGCTGGTTGGAGAGTGCGATTCCCAGAATTTTGTAACTGCTCTCTGCCTTTGTCTCTGCTTCTGTCACTCTGCCTCTATCTCTATCTTCCGATAACGGTTCTTCACTGTGCTTCTATGACTGTTACATTTTGACTTTCTTCTTGCTGCCTCTATTACTTTCGCTGTGCCTCTTTTTCCTTCCTTTGCTATAGCGATGCCTATTTTGCCTGAGTGCTACCGCCTTTGCCTGAGTGCTGCCTCCTTTGCCATCAATGACAATATTTCCAACAGCCTCCCCCTTTGGCATTGATGGCAATCCACTTTCTCTGTTTGCTTTCTCTTTCTCTTGTTGCTTGCTCTTCTTGTTTGCTATTTGTTCTTCCTCCCCCTTTGACATCAATGGCAAAGGATGACTCCTCATCCCTCCGTATGGGTTCTGTCGTTGTATTTCCTTTCTCTGAGTTACATTTAGGTCCTCTTCTGCCGAAATTGGACTATGCTGTGTTTCATTTGTAGTGCCTGTAATATGTGCTAGATTGCAGACAAAGATGATGCATTTTACGATTGAAAAGTTCTTGTTGCTTCTGAATGCTGATAATATTGATAATGCTGATCCTGTGGACTTGTTTTATGCTTATCTTGCTGGCTGTTCTCCCCCTGGAATGATATCTTCGTTTTGTTCTCCCCCTGAGACTGTACTTTCTCTTCATATTAGAGAATAGTATCTACATATACTACCCCTAGTTTGTCTCTCAAGTATTCGAATGGTTCTCTGGCAAGTGGTTTGGTAAATATATCTGCTATCTGTTCTTTCGTTGATACATAGTCCAGTTTAACTATCTTCTGAGCCACTTGTTCTCGGAGAAAATGATACTTGATTGGTATATGTTTAGTTTTTGAATGAAGCACAGGATTTTAGATATACTTATAGCACTTGTATTATCACATTTGATTGAGATAGGTTCATTAATGCTTACCTTCATGTCTTGAAGTGTCTGCTTCATCCACATGACTTGTGAGCAACATGCTGCTGCTGCTATATATTCTGCTTCAGCTGTAGACAGAGAGATGGATGTTTGTTTCTTGCTTAGCCATGCCACCAGACTTTCTCCTAGATAGAATGCACCTCCAATTGTACTCTTCCTATCATCCACACAGCTGGCCCAATCTGCATCTGTGTATGCTGTCAAGGTGAAGCTTTTGCCTTTAGGATACCAAAGCCCATATTGTGCAGTTCCTTGTAGATATCTGAGTATTCTTTTTACTGCCAGAATATGGTTTTGTTTAGGTGTTGCTTGATATCTTGCCACTAGTCCTACTGCTAGCATGATGTCTGGTCTTGAAGCTGTCAAGTACAGCAGGCTTCCTATCATGGATCTGTAGAGTTTTTGATCTACATCTGCAGACCCATCATCAGCACACACCTTGCATCCCATGATCATGGGGGTTGTCACTGGTTTGCAGTCCTCCATTTTGAATTTTTTCAGCATTTCTTTTAAGTAATTTTCTTGAGAAATGAATGTGCCTGTGTTCTTTTGCTGAATTTGCAGTCCCAAGTAGAAACTGAGCTCTCCAATCATAGACATTTCAAACTCTATTTTCATCTCATCAGCAAACCCTTTTGCTAGTTCATCTTTGTTGCTTCCAAACATAATGTCATCAACATATACAACAACAATTAGGAGTTCATTTTCATGCGCTTTTATGTATAGATTGATGTCTACTCCACCTCTCTTAAAACCCTATTTTTGCAAATATTTGTCCAATCTTGAGTACCAAGCACGAGGAGCCTGTTTCAATCCATATAGGGCCTTCTTCAGTCTGCACACATAGTCTTCTTTGTCTATCAATGAGAAGCCTTATGCTTGTTCCATGTACACTTCTTCTTCTAGATCTCCATTAAGAAAAGCAGACTTTACATCCATTTGATATACCTTGAAGTCTTGATAGCATGCAAATGCCAGGAACATTCTGATAGCTTCCATTCTGGCTACAGGGGCAAATGTTTCATCATAATCAAGTCCTTCTATTTGTGAGTATCCTTTGCAGACTAGCCTAGCTTTATTCCCGATTACTTGTCCTTGCTCATTCATTTTGTTTTTGAATACCCATTTTGAACCAATGATATTTTTCTCAATAGGTCTAGGAACTAGTTCCCAGGTATTGTTCTTCTCAATTTGGTCCAATTCTTCATTCATTGCTTTTATCCAATACTTGTCCTTGCTAGCTTCTTCAAATTTCTTTGGCTCTATTTTTGATAACATGGCTATGTATAATTCTTCTGTTTGTTCTGTTAGCTGCCTTCTTGTCTGGAATCCTGCTTTCTTGTCTCCTATGATCTGATCTTCAGGATGATTCTTCTGAGTGTATCTTGAGGGGGTTTTTGAGCTCAGCTCTGCATCTTCTATTGTCTTGCTAGTTTCTTCATCATTCCGATCTTCTTCTTCATGATTAACTGATGGACTGCAGCAATCTGTATTTCTTGTATTGTTTGGAAATTCTTCATCAAATCTCACATCAATACTTTCAACTATTTTCCGAAGAGTCTTGTTGTAGCATCTGTATCCTTTACTTTTGGAAGTGTATCCTAGAAAAATCCCTTCATATGCTCTTGCATCAAATTTCCCAAGGTTTTCATCATTATTCTTTATGTAACACTTGCTACCAAAGACTCTGAAATGTTTTATTGAAGCTGGATTTCCATGCCATAGTTCATATGGAGTCTTGTCACTGCTTGGCCTTAAGTGAGCTTTATTAAGGATATGTACTGTTGTGTGTACTGCTTCTGCCCAGAAGGTTTGAGCAATATTATTCTCTTGCATCATAGCTCTGGCTATTTGTTGTACAGACCTGTTTTGTCTCTCTGCTACTCCATTCTGCTGAGGTGTCCCTGCAATAGTAAATTGTTGTTTTATTCCATGTTCATTACATAGGTCTGCAAATTCATAATCTGTGAATTCTCCTCCTCTGTCTGATCTGATACATTTCATCTTGCATCCAGTTTGATTTTCTGCTAATGCTCTGAATATCTTAAATTTTTCCAATGCTTCTGATTTATTTTTGAGAAAGGCAACCCATGTCATTCTGGAGAATTCATCTATTATCAGCATGAAATAGGATTCTCCACTTGGTGTTCTAGTTCTAGCAGGTCCACACAGGTCCATGTGCACAAGCTGGAGTGGTCTTCTTGTTGAAAACTCCTCTTTAGATTTAAAGGATGTGCGAGTCTGTTTCCCCAATTGACAAGATTTGCATATAGTACTTGAAGGCCTTTTTATTTCTGGCATGTCTTTGACAGCTTTCTTCTTGCTCAATTTGATGAGATGGTCAAAGCTGAGATGTCCCAATCTCCTATGCCACAACCATGACTCCTCATGTTTGCTAAGATGGCAGGCTTCATCTTCCTCTTTCACTATGTATACATTGTTCTATGTTCGAACACCTTTGAGCAGAGTCTTTCCTGTTGTGCTTGACCTGACTACACAATCTTGTGCTCTAAAAAGAACTTCACAACCTTTGTCACACATCTGACTGACACTCAGTAAATTTTCTTTCAGTCCATCCACAAATAGTACCTCTTGGGCTTTTCCTCTGCCATTGTCTATGCTGACTGAGCCTTTTCCCTTGATCTTTCCTGATTTATCATTACCAAAAATAGCATTGCCAGATTTCTTTTCATCAAGAGTTATAAACTTGCTTCTGTCTCCAGTCATGTGTTTGGAGCAGCCACTGTCCAAGTACCACTGGCTTTTCAGATCTTGAGCAGTTAGAGCCAGGTCACAGTTATTCATCTTCTTTATCCACTGGAGGCCCCCTTTTGAACATTTGATTATAGTTTTTGCAGAATTGTGAGCATGAACAAAATTTCTTTGACTCATAAACCTCCTTGAGGTATTGAACATCAGTCTTTGTCTATACTTTCTACATTCAATGATTTTATGGCCAAATTCCTTACAATAAAAACAATAACCATAGAAATTATTTGCATACCTGATGTAAGGTTGTTTTCTCCATTTGTTTGTTTGTGATAGCCTCTTCTCTGTTTGCATCTTTTGCAGGTCTGAATTACTCTTCCTTGCATAACAATATGCAGCAATGTGTCCTGGCTTGTGGCAGACATAGCAGGTGGCATTCTTCATAGGAGGGAAGAATTTCCTCTGATGACTTCCAAATTGGATATACTTAGGGGCATATGATTCTTTTTCTGCCATCTTAGTATTCATTATATTCTTTGTTACTAGAGGTTTCTTCTGCTCTCTGTCTCTCTTATTGCAGATTTCTTCTTTTGTAGGAATTATTTGAGTTACTTCCTCATCCTTCTTTGCCTTTACAAAATTAATCTCTCTGTCAACCTTTTATTTTCCTTTACTTGATTCTCCTTCGTATCCTATTCCAGTATTTATCATAGGGGATCTTTGAGCAACCAAAATTTCATTCAACTTAATAGAGCTTGTTGTTTGAGAAGGGTATATAGAAACTTTCTGTTGAGCATTTTCTAATTTCTTTCTCAGACACAGAATTTCTTCTTCCAGCTTCTCTTGTTCTCAAGATTTATCTTTGATTTGCTAAAGTAACATATCTTCTATCTTCTTGGCTTCTTCAAGCTTTACCTTCACCTGCATGAGGACTTCTAAATTTTTTTCTTCTTTCACACATTTTAGGATAACCTCTTTTTGTTTTCTGCATTTTAGTTTGAGTCTGTCAATCTCCTCCAGAGCACTTCTTAGCTCCCCCTCAAGGTCTACTTCCCCTTCTTCTTCTTCATCTTCTAGTAGGAGTCCCTCAAGATCTTCTATGGCCATCAATAAAAATTCTGAGGTTCCTTCTTCACTTGAGGGTTCATCTGAGTCTTCAGATGCACTGCTGTCTTGCCGAGCATAGAAGGATTTTCTGCTGAATTTCTTTCCTTTCTGCCAGAACTTTGATGTGTCTTTCTCTGATTCTTGAGCTTGATTTCTTACTTTCTTGTGAGGACATTTAGCAGCATAATGTCCAACTCTTCCACAGTTAAAGCATTTGAAGGGAAGTTTACCTTTGTATCTACCTTAGCCTCTATCCAATTTCTTGACAAATTTAGCTTCTTCTTCATCAGAGCAAGAGCATATTTCTTCCTTTTCTTCTTTCTTCTTTTCTGTTTTGAATGTTGCTTCCCTTGTACTTGGCTTCTTCTATGGGAGCCTCATTTCATAGGCTGTTAGATTTCCAAGTATCCGGTTCATGGTCAGAGTCTCCCAATCTGCTGTCTCTTCTATTGCAGATACCTTGGGATTAAATCTGGATGGGAGTGATCTTAGAATCTTTTGCACAACCATACTTTCTGGTATGGTTTCTCCAAGAGCTTTCATATTGTTAACAATTTCTGCAACTTTTAAGAAGAAGCTGCCAACATCTTCATCATCATTCATTTTTAAGTTTTCAAACTGGGCTCTATATACTTGAAGTTTGGTAGTTTTTACTTTCTGGTCTCTCTCATGTATGTCTTCAAGAGTATCCCATATTTTCTTGGCAGTGTCTTTGTGCATTACTTTAATAAACTCTGCTTCACATAATCCATTCAAGATGGCATTCATGGCTTTTGCATCAGCTACAAAGCTTTCTTTAGCTTCTTTCTCTGTATCAGTTGACTTCGGGGCATATCCTAATTGCACAACAGCCCAGACTTCTACTCCTAGTGACATTATGTATGTCTTCATTCTGATTTTCCAGAAAGCATAATTTTCACCAGTGAAGAAAGGGGCTTTATTGGTTGAGCATCCTTCTTTACTAGCCATCTTGGGAACCTAGGATCTCCTTTCAGTCGTTAGACTTGTACAAAGGAACCTTGCTCCGATACCAATTTTTGAATCTCTAATTAAACTGAGAGGGGGGGGTGAATCAGTTTAATACATTCCTGATCTTTTAAACTTTTCAATAAACTTATTTACACCTTCATTTCAAACTCTATTTAATGTGAGAGTAATCTTAGAATGTAATCTGAAAGTATTAGTTTAATAGAGCAGTAGACTTAATTTGAGAGCAACAGGTATTAAGAAAATGATACATATCAGATCAATACATAAATATCATGCACAGAGACACCAGATATAAGTGGAAACCCATAAAGGGAAAAAACCACATCTTATTATTGTTGTGATGCAAAGGCAAGCTCCAACTCCCTCTCACCACTGTTTTTCTGCAGGCACCAACCTACAGGAGGCTCCTACCTCAATTCTGCAAGCTACAACTTGCAAGGAAGCACCAACTCCCTTCAATTTTCTGCAGGCACCAACCTACAGGAGGCTCCAACCTCAGTCAGCTACAACTGACGACTATCAAGCCGCAACTTGATAGGGAAGCTCCAACTTCCTCAATTTATCAAACTGAAAGTTTGCTGATTTACCTCAGATATCAACCCTGTTCTGTAGCTTCTCCTTCTGTTCTGCTTTTCTTAATCTTCTCTGTCTTACTCTTCTATATTCTGCCTTCTCTCGATTTACTCTCTCTTCATTTAAAAAAAAAAAAACTCACTCTGCATATCAAGATGATATTATTTATAGATTTCCTCACATGACTGTTTGTATTCTGCTTGGAATTCAAAATGGAAAGTCATGTCTCTTTGCCTTCTGCCTTCTCACTCCTTTTATCAGCTTACTCAGAAATTATAACTATAGGTGTCAATTTTAACATTACAGTGGGAGTTTGTTTTCTCTCGGATACTTGCCAATGCATCACAAACAATAAAAACAATAAAAACATTTACATTCAAATTTAAATGAGAACTCCAGCTCACTCGTTTTGTCTCTTGGCTTGCTGCGCATTTGTCTTTTCTCTGACTGTGTCTTTGTCTTTTCTGTGACTGTGTTTTATCTCTTTTCAGCTCTGTTTGCTCTTTTGTTCTCTGCTGTGGTGTAACTGCTACCTACATGTAATTATTCTTTTATATCTGCTGACTGTAATCTGGAGGAACTCTAATCCCTTTTATGCCATTAGTGTCTTGTTGATGTGGAAGCTCCGTGTGCCTAACACAAGCATATATCACAAGCGTTAATAATCGCCTCCCGTAAAGCTAAGGTCTCATGGGTCTCTGTCCCAGCCGCGGTTTATCGCAAGAACTGGTGTGTTATATATGGCACCAATACAACTATTATATATCATATGTGTTATGCCCTCCATCATATTCAAAACGTTATTCAACATATATAATATATACAATTTATTTGCAAATAACCCGACGTCCATAAGGATTGGCTGCCAATACGATTAGACCTAGAACTCAAGTTGTATATGAGTCGTAGTTTATATACCAATCGGGTCCGGATTTCCAATCGAAATCTCAACTCTTATATTCTCCGATGCGATTGACCATTGCCGATGCGATTAGAACCTGGAGCTGAAATCTTTGTTAATCATAATTTATAAGTCCATCGGGTCCGAAATCTTAATCGCAATCGCAAGTTCTTTAATATGTGTTGCGATGGTTTGTTTCTTTCCGATGCGATTGGAACTAGACTTCAAACACTTTGTTAAACATGGTTTATAGACCCATCGGGTCCGGTCTTCCAATCGCAATCGCAAGTCTTTAACATATGTTCCGATTGACCAGTGCCGATGCGATTTGACCGTAACTCAAATATGTATTAACCCCTTCTTATAACAGGATCGGGTCCGCCATTTCAATCGCAGCGTTTTACAAAATACATGCGATTGGGAACTCGGATGCGATTAGCATCTATCAACTCCTGCTTATAACACGATCGGGTCCGCCATTTCAATCGCAGCGTTTTACAAAAGACATGCGATTGGGAACTCGGATGTGATTAGCATCTATCAACTCCTGCTTATAACACGATAGGGTCCGCCATTTCAATCGCAATCGCAACTTTCTGTTGCGATGTTCCGCTGCCCTTGCGATCTCCGATTGCGATTGGGGAGGGGTCCCACCTTATCAAACTTTGTTTTATGCGCTCCATAATATAAATGCCTTGGACCTTTGTTTATGTGATGCACTGCACATATATGTTTATATATATTTTTTCCACTGGAGAGAAGCGATTCCCGGAATAAGTTTGTGTTATATTATATGTATAATGCCGGTTGGAGTGTGCGATTCCCAGAATATGGTTCTGTATTATATGCATTGTATTGCCGCTGGAGTTAAGCGATTCCCGGAATAAGTTTGTATTTGTTATATGTGCTCCGCCGGTTGGAGAGTGCGATTCCCGGAATATGGTTCTGTATTATATGCCGTTGGAGTGAAGTGATTCTCGAAATTTTGTAACTGCTCTCTACCTCTGTCTCTGCCTCTGCTCCGTTGGTTGGAGAGTGCGATTCCCAGAATTTTGTAACTGCTCTCTGCCTCTGTCTCTGCTTCTGTCACTCTGCCTCTGTCTCTATCTTCCGATAACGGTTCTTCACTGTGCTTCTATGACTGTTACATTTTGACTTTCTTCTTGCTGCCTCTATTACTTTCGCTGTGCCTCTTTTGCCTTCCTTTGCTACAGTGATGCCTCTTTTGCCTGAGTGCTGCCGCCTTTGCCTGAGTGCTGCCTCCTTTGCCATCAATGACAATATTTCCAACACTTGTTTCACCCAAATTGGTCAAAAATTGACCTCCCAAAGCGTTTTCCTAATCTCAGCTAGAAAAATTCCACTAAAAGTGGAGACTGCACTTATCCACAGTCCAAAAATAGCCAAATACTCTGAAATTGGTGCAGCGTTAATTATCCTGCCAGTCTAAACCACTTGCATTAAACAATACGGTTAGGGGTGGGGGTGGCCACATGCCAACCCCCGAAAACCCCGTGATCACAAGAAATTGGAGCGAAAATCCATTGAGCGGAATTGGAGTTCGCTCATTTAACCCCGGATTAAAACTCGTGTTACAACCAACCGCGTGGAGAAATGGTTTTTTAACCCGTCGCATGTGATAGCTTGAATTTTAATGTCGCGGGTTTGTTTTGAACTGTCGGAGAATATACATAACCATCGGAGCAACTATAAATGTGAACAGGATTGCAACTTGAAGTTTAATGCTACGGTTTTCAAACTGTCGGGGTTAACAACATGTCGCAGTGTTGCTTTTTAGCATGTGACCATTAACCTTGGGGCTGCCAGCGGGTTGGGACCGTTGGCGGTCCCCTCCCCAAACTATGAAATCATAACATCATAAATTCATGCGGTGGACATAAAGGTTAAGCAACAAAGTATAGGAGAGACAATAGAAGTCTTGGCGTGCCTGCCGGAGGTCACGGGGTCAACCCCCCCAACTCCACCAAAATTTTACTCAAACCTCCTGGGGACACGTGTCAGCCTCTAGGCTTGCCACGTGTCACCCATCCAACGGTGCAACTTAAACGCGCACAACTCCATCCAACAGTATTGGTTGCGCCACATGGTGAAATATAATTGGATATGAGAAAAAGAATATTCCTAGTATATGCCACCTGTTGATTGTACCTGCATGCTGACTAGGCATCCCAGTCACCCTGTCACAAAAATTTTAGTTGTTTAGGAAAATGAACAGAACGTGATATCTTCCTCATATGACATCAATTTTTCGAATCGTTCGTGACACCGGAATCACAACAACGAGACCTTTCCGGTCGCTCAGGTTCAGTACAGTTTCGAGCACTTTCGATTTTGAGAAAAACACATGATCTCCTTATCAATTCATAAGAGGATGTATGCTTTGTTGTAGTAGTAACCTCAATAATAGCATTGTTAAGATAAATCCCCTTTGCGAACATAGGTGATCTCTCTAGCCCTAGAGTGGGTCTGGCAACACGAGATTCTTTCTAACATAATATTTCTTAACTAGTGCTTACAATTCAAAGGGGAAAGAGACATAAATACCTTTTTCTAGTTGCTATCCTTGGGTCTGTTAATGGTGGCCTCAATCCACGATCCTTGTAGGCCCGCTTCCTACTACTGATGGCGTGTTAATACCTATGAATGATCGGGAGACAACAGAAAACATGATACAATATATAATAAACGTAAACACTAGCTATCTAGAAGATCAATGAGTACCAGACTATTTGCATAATCATGTAGACAAATATAGAAAGAAAACATAAGATTTTATTATTGATAAATTACAAAAGGATAGCTTACAACCATGCCTTGATTTTGGAGGCGTCCTTAGGTGAAAATGTGAGTCCTTCACCCAGCTCAAAATCATTCCTTCTCCCATGCACTTAGGCTTAATCATGATGCAAGCATGCGGAGGGATGAGAGTTCAAACGAGTATGAAAATGATCAACCAAGCTCTAAACTTGAGGGAATGAGGGATGTGAATTTATAGCAAGGAGAAGGAGGTTGGGATCCCATGAAAGGAGGAGGAAGGCTCACTTTCTAAGGGATGATCCCCCATGGATGAGATCAAAGCTCCAAAATGAGAGAGCTCAACCTTATCATCTCTGTTCAAAAACCAAATCGTCGCCGTTGAGCTTCTAGAGGTTGAAGCTTCTCCTCCATTTGAGGAAGCACTTCCAGAAAGGGGATCAATGCGGTTTTCCAATAAATTATGGCACTGGCAGTGCTGGGCTAGAACTGGGAAAAGGACATCATCGTGGTCATGGCACCAGGAAGGGTGCTGACCTAGGAAACTTGGAAATTGACCAATTTTCTTCAGTAGTCTTTCAAGGAAGTTTTATTTGGATCTTCAAGGGGATATGTTAGCATATTTCTTGATGATGGAAACATTTCATAGGATTCATCATGGGTTATTTCAAGATCAGGGACAGGAAAATGAGCATGGTGACAAATTATTGTGTAATAGATGCCCCCAAAAGAATGAAGGTAGAATATGGAGTGATGGTTGAAATGCTTTACGAACCAAGGCAAAGAACATAGACCACCTTCAGATAACCTTCCAAATAAAACATGTACAATATATGACATCTCTGGTATAAATATGCCTAACCACATGATGTTTCACTAGGCATCAAATGACACATGAGCCCACAGTATAGTCGCAGCCATCCGTCTAAAATAGATCATAGAAATGGATCTACGATATAAACGCAACCATGCATATCGATAGGATCATGTATACAATCATGAATACTCAATAACTCCACGCAGCCTATACCAAAAATCAGATGTGACCCAGGGTCTTCACTGCGATCTCAATCAACCCAATGTACAAATATAGCCATGTGAATAAATGTTTTGGTGTCGAACATGGTAGAAACCACCTTATTACCGGCCAATGATGAAAACCATTAACAAGTACGAGAAAGACCACCAATAATGATGATGGACCTCAAGGTACAAAATCACAATCTACAAATGTGAATAGATGTGTTGAAGTCGACCACTTGCAGAATCATTCGATCAAAGGTCAATGATGTGAACCTTTATTCGAACACAAAGAACTTTACATTGAAGCATGCAAGCTCCAAGGTACTAAAAGAAGTCTCTAAACCACTTTCGCGGATAATGAGCTGAAGTCGACAGGAAGTGATTCATTGAAGGAGGGCCATAAGGATTTCCACATCATCGACACGAAACAACAGATATCTTAAGATGATATGAGTAATTTGGGATTGTATCAAAGAGGTCAAATATGCATAAGGTGTTTGACAAAAAAAGACTTATCTTAAACATATTGGCGACACGACTCCAAAGGGTGGTAGCATTTGACTCAATAGGATCAGAGGTCATGTTGAAAAATTGGTAATCAGATGAGAGGCAAGCGGATTTCCCAAACCCATGGAGGCAAAGTGAATAATGTAGGATGTCCCCTACCTGACACAAATTGTAGATGAATTTCATGTTCCAGAGTGACAAGCTACCCAAAATACACATAGGATGTTCACTTTCAATTTTCCCCCAATATTGCTAAATTGTACCTCTGTATTTTTTATAGCTAGCATGAAGAGGATAGCATATGATGAGAATATAAGTTCATTACTCAAATGAATCCATCCTAGTGATTTTAGCGAGCCCTAGGAAAGAGGAATATGGTCTCGTCATGGTGACAAGACTTTCGTCATTTAATCTTTAACTAGTCCAATGAAAGGTAAACTCAGTAACTTTTCATGTTTAAGGAGTTTGAAAATAAACAAAAAGAAAACTCCATCATGTCCCTTTTCATAAATCATCTCTCGAATCTGAAAAGGTAGAAAAATATGTCCGAGAGAACCTCTTGACCATGCTCAATCAAGGTATTCATTTTTTGTAAATAGTGAATCTCAGCCCGAAAAAGTGGTAAACATATACTGAGATCACGTTAATTCATTCACTTTAACAAGTTATAAATGACAAGTACTAGACAAATTTTATTTTTTTCGAGAGTCAGAAAAGAGTTGAAAGTTGAATCCAGGGGGGTTCCTTTTTTGTAAATGTTTAATGAGCCCGAAAAATAGATAAAATTCAACTCGCTTACATCAGAAACGATCATCAATAGTGTGAAAGACCTGTACTACACATAAACAAAAAATATCATAGATATCGAGGAAAAATATTAAAATATTGGAAAAAAAAAATCAAAAATCTATAAATAGACCAAAAAAACAAAATCATTTTCACCTTTCCATATTTAGAAGAGTATTTTGTCGATTTTCCCTCTAAATTTCAAATTAGCGGTGCGGCCGATCCAGGACACCATTTGTCGATCTGTCTCCACCAAGTAAGAGATATAAACCTCCTTTTCATTTTTATCCTATTCATTTAGCATTTATTTTTCAGAATTAGGGAGTTTAGGGAAGATATTTAAAACTTTAAAAATTGCCTGTGACCAGCGTGATTTCGAGCTATTGGGGTCGCGCTCAACCTGTTAGGGCAGCACGCCACCATCGCCGAATTAATTTGGAGAGACGCGCTAACTGCAGAGAAGATTTTAAATTGAGAAAATCTCTCAACTCCACCATTAATTTCTAAAAATTCTTCCATGAATTCTCCTAAAAGACCAATTGGACATGTTTTGCAGGTGCTTTTAGAGAAGATGTTAGTCGAATGGAAAGAATGAGGCCATGAGGTGGAAGACCACCAAGCCTTGCAGGACCAAGATTGTGTTAATGCTTTGCGCAATTTCGGCTTATTGAAATTATTTCAAACATCCAGCTTGAGAGCTTAATTGGAGCTTCTCCAATACTTGATCAGTATCCGGGATGTGGGCCAATAGTTGTTCATCATCGAGGACCAAGAACTTGAGTTAGATGTCATGGACATCTACTTTATCACGGGATTTTCTAAGCGAGGAGAGAGAATAAAATTCTTTGGGGCTCGCCCAGGGGGTGAGAGCACGAACATGCTCATCCAGAGATACTGTACTAGGGCACAGAAGACAGAGAGTGGGAAGGTATACATATCTTCCATCAAAGTGCTCCCTCTGCGCACGATACTACATTGTATCACCAAAGTGGCAGGATCCCAGACGTTGCATAAGGCAACGAAATCGTAGTTCCAATATGCAGTGGATTTCTTGGCACCAACGATGTTCAACTAGTGCGAGGGGTTGTTGGCTAACATGAAGAGCCATCTAACCAAGTGCAAGACAGGGAGATTGAAACAGTTCGGGAACTGATCAATTCTATTGACCCTCTTTCTAGAGAGAATACCCCTGTTCCAATATTAGTGGTTGGAGATCCATGATCCAGCCCCGAGGGATCTGAGGTTGATGCAATGGTGCGACATAATTCCCAGATAGGGAGACTGAAAGAGTTCGGGTACTGATCAATTCTGGTGACCTTCTTTCTAGAGAGAGTAACCCTGTTCCAATATCAGTGGTTGGAGATCCATGATCCAGCCTTGAGGGATCCGAGGTTGATGCGATGGTGCAACATAATTCCCAAACAGGGAGGAGGAAACAAATGCATTTCCCCATAGCCTTCTTCAGTTGGTTGCGGCGTCAGCTGATCATAGTTGAGGACTACGCCTATGCTTGCATCGACTTTAGAGGAAATATGGATCTTCCGATTCCACCAGATAGACAGTGGATCGATGTAGGTAAAAATTGCGTTTTAAACATTTTTTACTTTTCTAATGTTTTTGCTATATGTTCTGACACGTAAAATTATGATTTTTTTACAGACATGGGTCCATAGAGACCTCCCAGCATGTCCCTAACTGCACGGCAAGTAGCCCTTCCAACAGGGGATGCTCCTTATGAGGAGGGAGAAGACACATTAGCTGAGCTGGAGAAGAACCTGGTTGGCCTCACACGAGGCATCCCAGAGTATCCCACATTTGATGATATCCCACTGTGTTTTCAGAGACACACTATCGGAGTTTCGGGCAGACTGCGACGATTACTCTAGTGAGTAAATCAGGTATTCACCTGCTACCATGAGCACCATGTGGGAGGATAGCAACCCTGTTTATACATTTTTATACTGATGTAGGCTCAAAGAGCCATTTTTGTAATAGGACATATATTTTTTGAGCTTTTGGATGTAACACACATACAGACTGTTATTATATATATATATATATATATATATATATATATATATATGCATGTTTCTACAACTACTTGTGTATCATAATGATGTCTTGATTTACATATTGTGTAAATGTCTATCTAATACATGGTTTTCTAATGAATATGTTAAAGTATTTAAATCTCGTGGAATGTGTTGATATGTGATAAAACCAAAATTCCTTTCCAATAATATAACACGTAAATACATACACAAATTTTGAGGATTGCGCACAGAGTAACGCCCATTCAATTGTAACACAATGAGATGTGAGTCCAACTTAACAACCAAATCTCTTATCCCAAGATCAATGGCATCTGATAATAGTTTGATCTCTGCACTATACTCAGCAACATTGTTAGTTATTCGACCCAAACAAATGCCTTGTAAATTAGTCAACTCGCCATCCTGAGCAAAGAGTGCCCATACCACGGAATGCCGGTTTCATGTGCTACGGAAAGCGTCATCAGCAAAACCAACGTAGTAATCCGAAGACATCTACAAACCAAGTGGAGCACAAGGTATGCAAATAAAACATGTTTGCAAGGAAAACAATCATGCCAAAAATAAAATCAAAGGACACGAATGAATAACACACTAATGTACAAATTTATCACAAATAATATGAAGCGTAATATTTCAGATAGAGCTCAAGAATGAACTCCAATGAAGAAATTGTGTCATGATTAGCAGAAATAAACCCACAGTTCTACCATTGACACCGCGTGTAATAATTACCTCAGCCAATTTTGTGAGAAGATTCACAGCAGCAGTAATGTGCCCATGCCCCCTGGCCGAGTAAGGGTTACGAAGCATGGAAATAAAACCCCCAAGGGTAAATGACCAAACGTTAATAACAAGGTCGAAGGGAGTGGGCGATTCATGATTTTTGAAGAAAGCATTATAAATATTGAGCTCATGGGGAGAACAAGAAACCCGAAAAAGGACATTCTCGACAATCACAAAGATGTCAAACAGAATGGTTAGAGTGATATTTCTCATGTTTCCCTCAAACATCACTTCATGAATAAAACCCGAATTCTGAAGTGGGTCAGTCAATAACGGCAAAGCATGGGATCCTAGACAGGCGGAGATATCACCTGTGATTGGGAGAAATGAGGAACGATGATGTCCAACATCCCATGGAGTTTCTTCAAGAGACATGACCTCCACGATACTCTCGTCAATGGGGAAAGTCTCATTCAAGGGATCATCATAGTCCCAAGAACCAAACTAGGGAGACTGCGCAAAAGTGTCTACGGACGAAACCGAATGAGTATTTGTCTTCGGTGAAGCCTCGGAAGCCATGAGGATATCTTTATACATCTGCTCAGCTGGGCTAAGAGGCATAACGTCACCAAAACTCTCAATCTGGTCGGGATTGGGAACAATCCATGGATCATGACCAGACGAAATCATATTGACGGAGGTGACATTCGAGACGATTCTTTGAAAATTCCTGGTCCAATGTTCTCATAAGGAGTAGCGTCCTTCCCAACATATGGAATTTTTCCTGTTGAAGAGTAGGCGGGGAAGAAATCCAACTTATCCACAGTCACTATCTTCCCTTTATGAGGGAAACAGAGGAGACGACAGAGGGTGGAGACCACACAAACCATAGCATTTTTTCAACTACATTCAAGAAGGATATTGTATTTCAAGTTGGCGTCTACCACCTCAACTTCCATTTTCATTGTTTTCCCATCCAACAGGATGGGAAATGCCTTGAGAATGTCGTACAGTCGATAACCTCAACCTTTGAAATCTTATAAGGTATTCTGGGATTAACTCAATGGGGGAGATGTGATGGCTTTCCAGCATGCGACGGACATGATTTGGGTCTATTGTAATACAATTTCCAAAGAACACCTTTTGGGGGTGGTTGGATGATGGAGTCACTACTCGGTCTCTTGATCTGGAGAGCACCAGAGGTAGGAGGCGTGGAAGAGGAAGAGTGATATGGGACTTCCAATTCCAAAGAAGCCTTGGATGGATTGGGATAATATTTCATTATCGTGGTGATGGAAACGGATTGTGTTCCAGCCATGAATGCCTAAGAGCTACCAGATGATTGAGCTTGGTCTACCATTTGCGTCTGCTGGGAAGGGAACGGTTCTTTCAAAACTGACGGAGTCTCGGGTGCGCCCTTCAGAAGATGGGAAACTTCGACACGCCAAGGACAATCCTTGGTGTAATGATCATCATCACATATTAGACAACGATATTTGGGCTTACATGATGAAGAATCACTAGCAGAAGACTTCTTTGAATCCTATTTAGGGTTCTCGGATTTAAAATTTCCTTTACCCTTTTTCTTACCCTTTGAGGATTTGTCTGCTGCAGTAGACTGGACAACATTTACCTTAGAGGTTTTACCAAGATTCTTTTGATTCTGAGAAGGAGGGGGCACAGTTGAAGTAGTGGATTTGGAATTCGAGAAATCCTTAGGTGCACTACTATCATTATGAGCCATTGTCCCAATAACACCATCCACCGGAGGCATAACAGGAGACTGAGATGATGAAGGATTAGTTGAAGGATGTTGTGCATTAGGTAACAACTCATATAGAGTCCTGGACTAGGAATTAACCAAGTCAAGGTATTGAGCTCTAGACATGAACTCATATTTTGTGACACACCCTCCCATTCCAAGATATTTTTCACTTTTGGGAATGAATGATTTTTTGAACCATTCAGTCAATAGCCAATCCAGGATCTCAAATTTATCAATCAACGGCGACGCCGCCATTCATGGATGTGATCTGAGATATGCATAGCAGTCGATTGCTTCAACTCAATGAGAAAATGGGTGTCAGATTCATACTGGATAGGCATTTGGAAATGAGTGAGGAAGGCCATAGCCAAGGAATTAAAATCAAAGAAAATTCCTCGAGGGAGCTCAATGTACCATTTGATTGCAGCACCAGTCAAAGTGCGCTAGAAAAGACGAAGACAAATGGAATAATTAACCCAATAATTAGAGGAACACTACATGTTAGGTCCCTATATTACTAGTATAGCCCCTTATTGTTGTTAGTGTAACCCCCTTATTGTTATTAATGTACCCTTGTAACCCCCATTTTTTTATTATTGTGCCCTTAAATTATTATTGTTAGGTTGGCTAGGATTACATTGTGGCCCACTAGGATTACATTATGGCCCCATGGACTCCTATATATAGAAAGGAGGTTTTGTAAATTGTATCATCCAAGAATTTTTCATTCATGTAATGTATTGGAGGTTGTCCCCTCGAAGTGACTTATTTCTAAGGCATTGATATCTCTTTTCTTCTATTTTTGGAGCTGGTTTCACAACATTTGTATCAAAGCTTTGGATTCTAGGGTTTCGCTGCTCCAAATAGGTCATCGTGGAATTTTCACTATAACTTTTTTTCTACAAAACTTCAAAAGCTGAAATTTTTAGGGTACTAAGCTGAAATCTTGAGGAATATGGTCAAAAAATTTCAGAGCTTGGTTCACAATATTTTCAGAGATATGATATGTGGAAGTTAGGTCTTTTTTAAGGCTCCTAAACAGGTCATCGTGGAATTTGCGCTATAAAACATTTTATACGAAGGTTCAGAATCTAAAAATTTTAGGGTGCGAAGCCGAAATCCTGAAGAAACTCTTCAAAAAATTTCAGATCTTGGTTCAAAAATTTTCGGAGATATGATCTGTGGAAGGTAGTGCTTTTTCATGCTCCATAATTTCATCTCAAAGAGGTGATCGTGGGAAAAGATTCATAACTCTCTCTCTAAGCATCGGATTGAAGTGCCGTAAAAATTGGCCGCAAGTGCACGGACTGTAGTTTTTTTTCTATCAATTTCAGAGCCAAAGGATGAAACAGTGACATGTGGAAAATCGTACACGTTTACTCTACTGAACCAGTCCAAAATTGGGTCATTGTGGGAGATTGGAAATAACTTTGTCTTGAAGAATCCAAATCAGATCAGACCTGTGGCATTTGAAATAAGATTCAGAGGGCTACTACAGGCTAAATTTTAGATATTGAAGATCCCCAATTACAGAGATAATTCAATTTCAATATCGAGCTCCTCAAAAGCAAGTAAAAGGTGTGTATTTTTTTCCAAATTGCATAAGTCTTATTTGAATAATCAAGTTGAATTGATTCCAAGGGCATATTGTAGAATAGATATCAGTATTGGATTCTAAAATGGCCCCTAAAAAGAATTCAACGCCAATTAAGCCTTTAGAAGGCTCTACTATGACTCATGAAGATGAAGAATGGCAACATGACATATCAAAATTACAAGAGCAAGTGCAACAAATTTCACTCTCGCAAAGAACAACAAAAAATGAAATGGAAGTTTTGAATAAAGGCGTGGAAACTAAGATGGATGGTTTGAAGAAAGGCGTGGAAGCTGAGATGAATGGTTTGGAAGCTAAGATGGATGGAATGGAAGTGGGCATGGAAGCTAAGATGGATGACATGAAAGACAACATGGAAAACATGAAGAATGATCTAAAAGCATACATGGAAGGCTTGATGACAAGCTTAAAACAAGAAATGATTCCTAATGGCGGAAATATAGTAGAAGAACCTCATGATGAGAACAAAATAAATGTTAATCGTGATTTCATGAACTCTAATGTTGGCGGGAAGAACCACCATATTCCAAAAATGGATATGAGGAAGTTTGATGGAAAGGATCCTGTAACATGGATACTACAGATGGAGCAATATTTTGATCTCCATAATGTGCAAAACACACAAAAGGTACGCATTGCAACTTTACATTTAGAACCAAATACATTTGTATGGTATCGATGGTTTTGCTCCCGTAAAAAAATTGTCACTTGGTCAATTTTTACTGAGGAAATGATAGCACATTATGAGGATACAAAGAGCAACACCTTCTTTAGCCAATTGATAAATCTCAAACAAAAGGGTTTAGTGGGGCAGCACATTGAGGACTTCCAAAAATTGAATATAAGGGTAACTGATCTTACAGAGGAACACAGGATTGATCTCTTCCTAAGCACTTTAAAGGATAACATCCAACATGAAGTTCGCGTTTTGGAACCCGATTCATTGGAGAAGGCATTCAGGTTGGCAAGAAAAGTTGAATGTAAAATTATGGTGACAAGGAAACCTACCACTCAATTCTATAAAGAAGGAAGTGTTGCTACACCTAGATTTCCACAACCTACAAGGTTGACACCACAACAATTGGAAGAAAAAGGAGCAAAAGGGCTTTGCTACAGTTGTGATAGCAAATACACTAAAGGTCATAAGTGTGCTGAGAAGAAATTATTTTACATAGATTGTGAAGAGGAAGAAGAAAATGAACAAGAAGAGGATATACACCAGGAACCAGCCCTAGAAGAGGAAGAAATGAACCCGATGATATCGTGTAATGCACTGGCAGGAATTACCACTCCTCAAACTCTCAAGATAGAAGAACATATCAAGAAGAAAAGGGTAATAGTGTTGATTGATTCAGGTAGCACCCATAATTTTATTCATTGTAAGGTATCCAAGGAATTAAATTGTTTCCTATACCCAGCACCAGAATGTCAAGTGATGGTTGTAAATGTAGGAACTATAAATTGCTCTGGAAAATGCCATAATATCAAGCTAACCATGGGGGAATATGTATTGACTAGTCTAATGCTTTCCATTCCTATGGGAGGTGTTGATGTTGTACTAGGAGTACAATGGTTACAATCTTTGGGGACGATAGATTTTAGTTTTCAAGAACTTTTCTTGAAATTTTTTTCAGAAGGAAAGGAAGTTGAATTATGGGGTATTGCGGGGAAGCTAGGAAGGATAATAAGCTCTAATGTCATGACAAAGCTTCTAAAGAAAGAACAACGAGGCGTAATTGCACAATTATGCTCACTAGAAGTTCCAACATCAAAATCATCTATTTCTGCAGATCTCCAACAAGTCTTGAACAATCATTCCAAGGTGTTTGAAACTCCCAAAGGACTCCCACCTATTCGTGATCATGATCATGCTATTCATTTGATTCCAGGAAGTGTTCCTCCAAACATCAGGCCTTATAGATATCCTTACTTCCAAAAGAGCGAAATTGAACATATGATAACAGAAATGTTAGAGGCGGGTATAATTCAACCTAGTCAAAGTTCTTTCTCTGCTCCCGTAGTATTGGTACACAAGAAGGATGGATCATGGCGAATGTGTCCGGATTATAGGGAGCTCAATAAGCTCACCATTAAAGATAAATTTCCCATTCCTATGATTAATGAATTATTGGATGAATTACATGGAGCAATTTATTTTACCAAGTTGGATCTTCGTTCAGGATATCATCAAATTAGAATGAAGACTTAAGATATTCCAAAAACAACATTTCGAACTCATGAGGGTCATTATGAATTTTTGGTCATGCCTTTTGGCCTTACCAATGCACCTTCTACATTTCAAGGGTTGATGAATTCCATTTTCAAACCCTTCCTTAGAAAATTTGTGCTAGTATTTTTTGATAATATACTAATCTACAGCAGGTCTTGGAAGGATCATGTTGAACATGTTGACAGGGTGCTCAAACTATTGTAGGAGAAACAATTGTATGCAAAAACATCCAAATGTTTCTTTGGAGTACAAGAGGTGGAATATCTGGGTCATATTGTATCTCAGGAGGGTGTTAAGGTAGACCCTAACAAAATTAAAGCCATTAAGGAATGGAAAGTCCTCACAACCATAAAGCAGTTGCGAGGATTTCTCGGGTTAACAGGGTATTATCGCAAGTTTGTTAAGAATTATGGGAGAATAGCAGCACCTCTAACAACATTATTGAAGAAAGATGCATTTTCATGGACTCCCGAAGCAACTAAGGCCTTTGAACGTCTTAAAGAGGCAGTGTGCCTAGCACCGGTCTTAGCTACACCAGACTTCACAAAAACCTTTATTGTGGAATGTGATGCCTCAGGAAATGGAATTGGTGCAGTTTTAATGCAGGAAGGAAGACCCATTGCTTTGAAAGTCGTCCAATCAAAGGAAAGTATTTACAGAAACCTATTTATGAGAAGGAAATGTTAGCAATACTACATGCACTAAAGAAATGGCGAACTTACCTAATGGGAAGACACTTCAAGGTAAAAACTGATCATGATAATCTTAAACACTTTTTGGAACAAAGACTATCTTCAGAAGAGCAGCAAAAATGGGTCACAAAGATGTTGGGTTATGACTTTGAAATAATCTACAAAAAATGAAAGTTTAATGTTGTTGCAGATGCACTCTCAAGAAAGAATGAAGAGGTGGAAGCATTGCTTTGTGCCATTTCTATTATCCAACCAGATTGGATAACCGAAGCAAGAGATGAATGGAAGAAGGGCAAAGATGTATGGACACTCATTCAAAAGTTGCAGCAAGATTCTAGTACATCTGATACATTTAGTTGGAAAAATGATTCCTTATGGTACAAAGATCGCTTATATCTTTGTAAGAATTCCCAACTAAAACAAAAGATTCTTCTGGAATTGCACACTTCTCCTTTAGGAGGACACTTAGGATTTTAAAAAACTTACCATAGGGTGAAGAAAGAATTTTTTTGGGATGGCCTTAAATCTGATATTCAAAATTTTGTGGCGGAATGTTTGGTTTTCCAGCATAATAAAGTTGAGACAATTAAGACCCCGGGACTTCTACAACCTTTATCCATTCCAAGTCAACGTTGGGAGGAGATTTCAATGGATTTTATCACAGGTTTGCCTAAGTCCGAAGGAAAGAGTGTCATCATGGTGGTAGTTGATAGACTTACCAAGTATGCACACTTTTGTGCATTATCTCATCCATTTAAATCAAGTACGGTTGCTACTACATTTATGGACAGAATTCAAAAGCTACATGGAAGCCCAAGGGTTATTGTGAGCGACAGAGATCCCATTTTTACTGGAAATTTTTGGACGGAGTTATTTTCTTCTTTGGGTACTCAATTAGCTCATAGCTCATCTTATCATCCTCAATCTGATGGTCAAACTGAGATAGTAAATAAATGTTTGGAAGGATATCTTTGTTGTTTTGTATCCGATAAACAAACACAATGCGTCAAGTGGTTACCTCTCGCTGAATGGTGGTATAACACTTCCTTCCATACTGCAGCAAAAATGACCCCATTTATGGCACTTTATGGATATCATCCACCATCCATTACATCATCTTTAAGGGAAAATTAGAAGGTTCAAGCAGTGGAAGATCACATCGAGCATCAGCAAGAAGTTCTCCAACTCTTAAAGGATAACCCGAATTTGGCACAAAATCGAATGAAACAACAGGCAGATCAACATCGTAGCGAGAGAAGTTTTGATGTAGGAGATTGGGTATTTTTACGGCTACAACCATACAAACAAATGTCCCTCAAGCAAGCAAAGAAGGATAATAAATTATCGCCAAAGTACTATGGTCCTTACAAGGTGTTGCAAAAGATCGGTACTATGGCATACAAATTGGAGCTTCCTGCTTCTTCGCGAGTACATCCAGTTTTCCATGTTTCATGCTTAAAGAAGGTTATAGGTGAAAATCTTCAAGTTCAAACAATATTGCCAGAACTTGATGAGGAAGGAAAAATGATATTGGAACCTGAAGCGGTCACGGAAACAAGAACTCGAAAATTATGGAATCGATCAATTTCAGAGTATCTCATCAAGTGGAAGAACTTACCCACTGAAGATTCTACATGGGAGGATGAGAATTTTATACATAAGCACCCAGAGCTACTCAAGCGTTGAGGACAACACTTTTTTGAAGGAGAGGGGCATGTTAGGTCCCTATATGACTAGTATAGTCCCTTATTGTTGTTAGTGTAACCCCCTTATTGTTATTATTGTAACCTTGTAACCCCCATTTTGTTATTATTGTGCCCTTAAATTATTATTGTTAGGTCGGCTAGGATTACATTGTGGCCCACTAGGATTACATTATGCCCCCATGGACTCCTATATATAGAAAGGAGGTTTTGTAAATTGTATCATCCAAGAATTGTTCATTCATGTAATGTATTGGAGGTTGCCCCCTCGAAGTGGCTTATTTCTAAGGCGTTGATATCTCTTTTCTTATATTTTTGGAGCTAGTTTCACAACACCACAAATGGTATGTCATGACATGGGTTTGAGGGTCTTCCCCATATTTTCCTTCGAATTTTGTACAATATCCTTGAATATTAGTTGGAATCGGTGGCCAATGCAGTTGATGTTGGATGGGGTCATTTGTGATCTTTGACACATCCAGAAATTCCAACATAGCCCAGAACGATAAAGGAGGATGATGAGGTGAGAAAGGTTGGGGGTTCCAACCTGATTGATAAGTATTCTAGACCTAGTAGTGCAGATTTTGACCCAGTTATGAATATTTCCCCCATGGTTGGTAAGGACCTTATTGCATATATTATTGATAGGGACCTGGATGGGGTTGTTGATATGGCCCCTAAAGGTACTGAGTCTGTGTACCTTGCTGGACACGGGGTCCAGGGTAAGGTCCCTACTGAACATAAGGTCCATCTTGCGGCCCCTACTGAAAGTAGGGTCCAGCCTGCGATCCCTTCTGAACATGAGGTTCAGCTTATGGTTCCTGCTGAACAAAAGGTCCAACCTACGGTCCTTGTTGAACATAGGGTCCAGCCTGAGGTCCTGGCTGAGCCTGCTAGTACTAAGGAATTTGTTGATATGAAGAACCAGTTTGTGGCCTAGTCTAGGGCTACTGCTACTAACCTTGAGGAAAAGGCTCGTACTGAGTACCAAATTGATGAGGGAAAGGACCAGATTGACCCAGAAGTAGATTCATACCAACTTGGGTGTAGTAACCAAACTGAGGATTGGTCATAATAGCACTAACTGAAGTTTGGGGTTGTTGGACGTACTATTGATATTGTACATTCAACCTTTAAACATAATGAATGTTAGGTTGTTGAACATATGAATATATTGGGTTCGGCTGCAGAAAACGCTGTTGAACTTGGGAATATTGAACATGAGGCTGACTTGCCCCAGGAATAGATCCAAAATTCGACTGACCCCCACCCAAAAGGGGAGGTACATAGATAGGGTTAGACTGCCCCCTAGGCATGGACAAAACCATGGATTTCCCACTCAATGGTGGAAATATAGTAATCATAGATGGCGAAAAGGGGACAGAGGATGCAAACGACACAGTCATTTGACCAATGGTTACCCTCGGTTCAACAAAAGGTTAAGACACCGCGGCCACATTTGAAATGAATGGGTTGGAAGATGGAGGAATACACGTTGAAAAAACAGGATTTGGAAATAAGGGTCTACCATCGAAAGCTCCATAAATGAGGTTTGCCAAAGAGGTATAACCATATGGGATCGTAGGCACAACATAACTAGACGACATTTTGATTCCACTACCTGAATCATGAGGTGTGGATCCGAACAACTCTACCTCAAAGGGGAAAACCAACGAAGGGGCTTTCAGGATATACGAGCCAGAGGTTTCATGAAGAGTGCTTTGAGGAGCGTTGACGAACGGAACATCATCAACATTTGGTGCCATTTCATCCCGAAAAAACCGACGAACGATAGAGTGAGATGCTACTGGAGAAGCTTGAAAATGGATTCCGGGCTGATCAAAAGCACTGTAAGGTTGCTCAGAAGATACCACAATCAGATCAAAGAGCGGATTCAAAGGAAAGACAGAGAACTGCGTAGCTTTTTTGGTGCTTTCCGGCTTAGATTCTTCTGATGTAGTCCAAGGAGAATCGTCAGGAGGTGCTCGAGATGATATGGGTTGAACACTAATGACAATTCCAAGCTATTCACCTTGCGCTTCGAGGGGTCCAACCAGAAAACGAGGAACCTCTAAAGAGGTTGCTGAGATCTGTCAGAGGAGGGAGTGGGTGATTTCGACGATTCAACCATGATGACCTTCAAGAATAAGATCAAAAAGGAAATAGGTGAACAAAATCACAACTTACCAAGCAATAAAAGCTGGAGAACTACACGGGTGAGATGTTTTCGTGGGCAGTTACTTTTAGAATAAACAAAAATAAATAAATAAAAAGGGATGTTCTAGGCATAAAGGTTTACCAAGTAGCCATGAATTGCAATATACACCTTAGTGATCAAATGAAAGATAAATGACCAAGGACTTAATGTACGACATCCAATCTCCCTGAATGTTGTGTTTGGTGTATCACGTCTACAAGGAGGCCGACTCAATTACCTATGGCAGGATTGCAACCTAGTGGTGTCTCCCAAAAAATACATGATGGTATGTGGGAGTCTAGTCTGTAAGAGTGTTGTCTAATGCATAATCATTCAATGAGAGCGCCCCAAATATACTTATCATACATCAATATTCTTCCATACGTGGGACAAGATATCACCCCCAGGTTGTAACGCAGAACGTTAGTGACAACTCCTATGCTTACGACGTCAGAACACATCTCTAGCCTAGACCACCAAATACTCTCATTAATTCCAATGCTCCTTAAGTTAAATTGGGTTCATTTTAAGTTGATCTTGATTAAAGTTTCAGTTTCAAGGCTGAAAACGAATGTTACCTGAATCCTTATGATGTAGACTAAATACGAGAAATAAGATTTCAATTTCTATGAATTATAAACTACTTAGGGAAGAGAGACCAACAATAATGCGCTCAATGCAGCAATGATAATGCCCCCAAACTAGTTCAGAGTTATGAAAATGCAATGCTTTTAAAATCGAATTCACTTTCCCAACGAATGCAACTTAATTGAAAATGAAAATGCCTTTCCTTTCAATAAGATGCATGAAAATATATTTTTTGTTTTTCACTTTAAAATTAAAGCAAAACAAATGAACGAAGGAAGAAACACAAAATTTCTTTACTTTTCTTTCAATCGAACCAAACAAAAATCGCTTTAAATACTGCACAAATGAAATGTTTTTCACTTTTCTTAAAACGACAAGGATAATCTAAATCAAAAACGAAAAAGATAATCACTTACAATTTCTTTTGAATTTAGACAAAACAAACTCTTCTAGACTTGTGCGTCAAACAAACTATAATCTCGTGCTTAACATTGAACTGAAGGGAAATAGTCAGAAATGCAGAGGTAACCAAAGCATACACCAACTCTCTTCGAAACAAGAGAATAAAAATGCGACAAAGAGTGTTTGAAGTGGCAAAAAGTTCCCAAACTTACAACAACTTAAAGAGACAAAACAGACTCGCTCAAAGGAGATAGGAAATTCAAACATACAGCAAGGAGATCACTGAGATCTCACAAACTCCTTCAAGGGCCAGGACACACTGGATAATTAAGTGGAAAACTCAAATTTTCCAAAGTCTGAGATCAACACTTCTATACTGAGCATAAGGGTGCTAAAAATCCAATCAGTGTGGTTGTACTATATAGAACAGCACTGCCAATGCTACTGTGAGGACAGAAAGGGCGTTGGTTGCTAAAAAAAAGGAAAAAAAAATTATTCTCATAGACACACCAGACCTGATAGAATGAAGTGACAAACAACCTTTACACAAGCTGACAGAGACCTAAGCAGATTTAAATTTTATAAATCAGAGAAACTAATCCAAGATCAGTTCAAGGAAGGAGGACTTAAAAGGTTAAAGCTCCCCAGTGGAGTCGCCAGTTCTGTTGTCAAGATAAATCCCCTTTGCAGACAATTGCGATCTCTCTATCCCTAGAGTGGGTCTAGCAACATGAGATTCTTTCTAAAATAATCTTTCTTAATTAATGCTTACAATGCAAAGAGGAAAGAGACATAAATTCCTTTTTCCAATCGCTATCCTTAGATTTGTTTATGGTGACCTTGATCCACGATCCTTGTAGGCCCGCTTCCTGCTACTGATGGCACGTGAATAGCTGTGGGTGATCGGGAGACGACAATAAACATCATACAATATATAATAAACGTAAACACTATCTATCTGGCAGATCAAGGAGTACTAGAATATTTTCATAATCATGTAGGCAAATATAGAAAGAAAACATCAGATGTTATTATTGATAAATTACAAAAGGAGAGCTTACAACCAGGCCTTGATGTTGGAGGCGTCCTTAGGTGAAAATATAAGTCCTTCACCCATCTCAAAATTATTCCTTCTCTCGTGCACTTAGGATTAATCACGATTCAAGCAAGTGAAGGGATGTGAGTTCAGACGAGTCTGACAATGATCAACCAAGCTCTAAACTTGGGGGAATGAGGGATGTGAATTTATAGCAAGGAGAAGGAGTTCGGGAGCCCATGAAAGGAGGAGGAAGGCCCACTTTCTAAGGGATGATCCCCCATGGATGAGATCAAAGCTCCAAAATGAGAGAGCTTGACATTATCATCACCTTTCAGCAACCAACATGTCACCTTTGAGCTTCTAGAGGTCGAAGCTTCTCCTTCATTTAAGGAAGCACTACCAGAAAGGGGATCAGCGCGGTTTTCCAAGAAATTAGGGCACTTACAGTGCTAGGCTAGAACTGGGAAAAGGAAATTAGCATGATCATGGCACTAGGAAGGGCGCTGACCCAGGAAACTAGGAAATTTACCAAGTTTCTTCAGTATTATTTCAAGGAAGCCTTCTTTGGATCTTCAAGGGGATATGTTAGCATATTTCTTGATGATGGAAACATTGCACATGATTCATCATGGGGAATTTTAGGATCAAGGACGAGAAAATGAGCATGGTGACAAATTATTGTGTAACAAATAGGAAACAAGGTCTATTTCATTTTGTACATGTACCCACTCATCCTTGGAAAAAAAATTCCACAAAATTTGTAAGAGGTTTACCAACAACAATGAAGAGATATGACTACCTATTTGTGGTAGTTTATAGGTTCAACAAGATGTGCATTCGTATGCCCTATAAAAAAGCCATAAATAAGAAATAAGCAACAAATGTATTCTTTGGACAGTCGAGGTGGACTTTGGGATATCAAGGAGCATAATTTTAAATAGGGACACTATATTTCTCAGTGCAATTTAGACCACATTGTGGGAGAAGATGGAAATAAGGTTGAAGATGCATACAACATCCTATCTATAGATAAATGGACAACTAGAAGTATTCAAAATGAATTTAGCGCAACTTTTGAGGGATTTCAATTAGAAGCATTCAAAGACTTGGAATGAAAATCTCGTATAGAAACAACACTCCTAGAACAAAGCATCCCACACTCCTATTGATAAGTCCCCATTTGAAAAAAATTTAGATATTTGTCACTTTCACCTTTGGATATTACATATGGACAATAAGGAGTGAGGGAAGATCTCAAAATAGATGCTTTAAGGGAAGAGAAATTTGTTGATAATATCAAGCATATTCATTTGCAAGTATAGGAGACACTGAAGAAGTCACAGGAAAAATGAAAGGCCATGCGTGATCAACATAGAACAAAGAATTTATATAGAGTGGGAGACAAATTATGGTTACAATTGAACAAGGAGATGCTACAACATAGTTTTAAAAACCAGCTAGATTGAACCTAAAATTGGTCAAATCAACCAGTTCATTGGGCGACCGGGTCAAGCTAGACAAAAAAAATGATGCATGGGCTTATTTCACCAAAATTCCACAGAAAATGACCTAAATCGATCGGTTAAGGATGAAACCCGCTTTTTTATTATCAAACAGTTCGGTTCCATCCTAAATTGGTCAGTTCATTGCCAAGGCCGCGGCGGACCCAAACGGTGTAATTTAGGAAGCTTCTTGGATGTTTTGGAGGGAAAGTAAGGGTTTTTTCCCTCCCAAAACACCCTCTCCATCCCTTTAAAAGCAGCTCCCCCCCTCATTTTCCTCACATGTCTCAATTGGAGTTTTTGTGAGTTTGATTGGGAGCTTGGAGAGTGTTGTTTGAGCTAAGGAGTAGCCATCATGCTTCCAAAATCCAAGGAAAATGCATGGGCTCATTGTGATATGATTGATGGAAAAATTATCTGCAAATATTGCCAAAAATATATTGCAGGAGACGGTATTAACAAGTTCAAGCAACACTTGGCTGGGATAGGATGCCATGTAAATCCATGTGGAGAAAAAAATGATGTAATAGGCCATATTAGGGCAGAATACCTTCAGACGTTTGAGACTCAAGTCACTGAACCAATAGAGAAGTTTGTGACTCAAGCAGTTTCAAAGTTTGGGAGTCGATACTCAACCAACTGAGTTTGATCATCATGAGAAGTTTCAAGTGATAATGTTGATCACTAATATCATATATTTATATTTGTAGTAGGCTAGAGGCCCCATAGTTTGTAGGCTTTGTTTTTGAAATCTAGAGGCCATTTAGAGCCTCATTTATTATATATTTTGTTGCTGATACGTATTGCACTTGGTGCCATTTTGATATATTCACCTTTACATGGTATATATATGGGAAAAATTTGCATATTTTGTATCCATTGGTTTGAAATAATGGTTTTAAATCTTCAAAATAGTTTTTTCATTAAAAATTAATCATTTCATGTGTTTTTTAAAAACCGTTCATTGAGATCTAACAAATCTCGGTTTGAAACTTGGTTTATTAGGTGGACCGGTCCGGTCACCAGTTCTAGTTTTAAAACTATGGGCTACATTGTCGTAGTAAGAAAATAAAGGCTCTATAATATGGTCCATTCGAGATACTAGAAAAGGTGGAAGATGATGCCTACAAACTCAAGTCTACCCCCATACATGTGCATTTACTCATTGGTGAATATGGAAAATCTAAAAACTCTATAAGCCATCCATGTTGGATTGGGAAGAGAAGTAGTTCCTACCTTACATAGAGGACTTAACTTAAGATGCTTAGGCGTAGTTAATAGAGGATGCAATTTTTCAAAAAAGGTCCAGAACTATAAGAGTCGATGGCATGACCTTTAGTAGATTGGATTGAATAATAACTTCCAAGTAAGGCTAAATGGTACTCTACAGTGAAGGTAGAGAGAAAATTTCCTCACCTCATTTGGTAAAATATTTTTGGGAGAAAAATCCTCCCAAAATGGGGAGGTATGATCCACATTAGATAATTATATATTTTATCATCCATCTCGATGCTTTTAAGATGGAAAAAGCATAGAAATTAGTTGAAGCAATTTTAATAGTGGGACCCAATTTGGAGAATTAGGGTCAGGAACATTCCAGGGTTAGTTTCAGCCCTCATATGAATTTTTTTGGGGGTAAAAATTTGGCACTTAAAATTTTTATCCCATGTTTCTATTCTACACTTGAATACCTTTCCAATAGTACAAGAATCATGTCGATTAGAGTTCGGATGGAAAAGTTATGGCTCTCATAAGTTGACCTATTATGATTGACTCTTCAAATGTGACAACACATTAATTAAAAGAAAATGTAAAAACCAAAACATACCAAGGTAAATATTTGGTAGTTGGTGGTTAGATTAATGGTGTTGATTTATGAAATTGATAATAGTTTTGAGGCTAATTCTCACTTCATTGAAACTTAATATTTGAAGGGTGTGTATTTTGATATGTAACTAGTGTCGGAATTCATAAATTATACTTGAGTCATGACTTGATGTAATTATTGACATACTTGTCAAAAGAAAAAGAAAAGAAAAAATATTTGTAAAAGAAAATTAGTATTATTGAAATGGGTTTCTTGCCCATCATGTTGTGTTCCTAAGTCAAAGCACACATTGAATGCTCTAAGGGTCTTGTTGACAAGTCAAAAGGTCAAGGCCTTGATGTACTAGCCCTTGGAGGGCTCATGTAAAAATAAATAAAAATAATAAATGTAAATGGTATTCTCTATAAGCCTCCAAGTGATGGGTCGTTCAACCCTCTTCAAGTCGGCCCAAGGTGGCCCAATTCATTCTCAAGAAAATCCTATATAAAGGAATTCACTCTCCTCATTTGTAGACTCATCCATCAGTAATATATCTTTGATCCAGCGAGATAATTAGAGAAGATTTCATCCAGCGAAGAAGGGAAGGAGGAGTGAATTTTCATGAAATCCTACAAAGGAGGAAAGGAAGAAAATTTTGTATCTACATGTTCACATGTGCGAGTTTTGAAGGAGGAACTAGGGTTTCCTCAATATTGTTGTGCAGAGATACTCTTTGGGATTTGGCTTGCTCACCACTTAGGGTTTTGGTGTTGGGTCATGGGCTTGGAAGTCTTCATTGAACAAATTCTATAAGAAGAGATATTTGGGGGTTTTCCTCTCTAGGAGAGGTTTTGGCCCTGGCTAGTAGCCTACATCTAGTATTCTTGTGTTTGCATTCTAATATTCTTATTGGAATTTTTATTGATGATGAAAAGAAATAAATAATGATGATAATGTCCTAATATAAATCACAAGAAAATGTCAAGGATGAAAGAGAAATAAAATTAAATAAATACCTTAACTGTCTGCCCTAGATTTCTCAACATGGTATCAAAGCTAGGGCTTTGATCATAGGGCAGAAAGATGGTCGGTTTGGATTCATCTCTTTGCAAGATAATCAAATATCCTAGACCGAATTTGTGGAGGAAAAATATAAATTTTTTGGGGACAATTCCTAGACCTAATTGCAGAGATCAGATTGTAGTATACAATGCAAGAACGAATTTATTTGAAATGGTTTATAAGCCCTGATATGAGGAAACTAAAGGTTAATCTAATATTCCTCCCAAATCCACACCTCTTGAAAAGTAACCCTAAGGAAGATGCATTCTCTGGTATAGTCTCGAAGGTCAAGAGTGGAACCTCAAGGTCTATAAAATCCCCCAAACTTCTGAAGCTATATCTAGTATGTATGATCTATTTTTGTTGCCAATTGTTTTAATGAAAGACATCAAAATCCTATCTATTAACTTCTCCAACGACCTTAGAAAATGAATCAAAATCTCTAAAAAAAATTGAGGTTTCTGTGGTATTAATGTTGCAATTGGAAGCCCTAGAAAGGAACCAAATCATCTGAAATTTCTATGGTATGGTTTTGTGCATACATATCATTTGTAAGCCCTAGAATAAGCATTTAAATTATCGCTCTACACCTGTGAAAATATTTGGTCAAAGATTGATTTTGTTAAAGGAATTTTGAGAATAAGTCCTATTTATAGACCACTGTAAAAATTACCAAAGTTCTGAAGCTAGGAGAAGTGAGATCCACATTCATTAAAGTTACTGAGAACAAGATTCTAAGCATATATGTGGGAAGTAAAGTTTGTATTTTGTACATCGAATCAATCCTTAGAGACTCTAGAATATCTGAACTAGAGGATATTGTCATCATATAGGGAGGAGTCGAGATCTCCTTCAAATTGGCTACAAGTATATTCATCAATCTTGTGCATCTATTTGCAAGAGGAAACCTAGATCGAGTTACTCTAGGCATATCTTGAAAATCACCATGTCTCAAAGCTTGATAACTTGAATAAAAGAACAAGTATAAGTGTGAAGGATATGTGAAACCAATAGTAATAAGTTTGGCACATATATATACACAGTTCGATCCCACCAAAAGTCAGTAAGCTGACTTGTGGTCACATTAATAAGGTACATCTATTTTTGAAATTACAATTGTATTATTGGAATCGTTCTTAAAGTGATATTATTAGCACTATCATGGAAGCCCTAATTCAAGGGTCCAGTGATTTATTTAGCCACATTTAGAAATAGAGAAATCCACACGAAATAGTTAAGTTCACGTTGTTGTAACAGTGACACCGTAAGTGCAAGATAATTTTGGCATTGTTGAAAAGCATTGCATGTCAACATTTTTGAAGAAGACTTTTTGAAATATTGCTACACATATATCAGTCATTCCAGTGTGACTTGTGCAAAGTGGATCCAGAGGGACAACAACCTTTTGACATTGAAGAAAATAAAAATCCAAGAGGTCATAAGTAGGGTCACAATATTGTGAATCAAATTTTTTACATGAGTAGTTGAAAACAAGATAAGTTTTGTTGACAACCATTGTCAACATCTTGGAAACTTTCTTAAATTCTTGGCTAAATGGAATATTGTTGCAGACAACTCTCTAACGTAAAAAAAATTAATTGTAGTATATTGATCTTGAAGCAAGAAAAGATAAGAAGATAAATGCAGTAAAGAGTATCTTGAGTTGATGCATACCTTGAGGAAAAATGATGGTTCAATAACCATGGAATCCAGAATAATAGGTCACTACAACAAAGGTATGTATGTAATGTGTTATTAAGGATCCCACATAAAATTTGAAGGGTAGGTTGAGTATATGGATATAGGGTTTGTTTTGGATAAAATCCTAGTCATATAGAAACCCTAACCATGTTCCCTCATAGAAACCCTAACCCTTGGTATTCAGGTTTTGTGTGCAATCTAGGGCTCATATCTAATATGAATAGATAAGGATGATAATTTGGTCTAGGGTTGGAACTTGAAAACCCTAGGAATACACCCTATAAATCCCATGGTAATCCAAGATTGAAAAATTGACATCATGCTTTTATTATTGTATATTTTTCTTGGGTATACGTGTCAATGAATGTTGTAGGTACAAGAAGTAAAGGAAGAAGGATGAACAGATTCTCTATTTTTGCAATCATGATGGAAGGAGGGAACTGTAAGGACCCTTGGATCCTTGGGCACTCTGAAGTATAAATATAGATTCATGGTATAATCATGGGACTATGGATGCCTGGAAGATCAGAATTAGTAGCAGCATATGGAAGGATTCATGAATTCGAGACAATAGTCAGCTAATCGATAGAACAATATCTTCTTGTAATCCGATGATAAAGATAATTTATGGATCCTTCTTTTTTATTTCATGGAGTGATTTTTTCATCTTAGGAAGAGTGACCATGATGGTATCACTATTCTCTCTATTTTAGAATAGGCTTTCTATAAGTTTGGTAATTCAGTTGCAGCTCGATGGACCTCATTTTGGAAAATAAGGAACATGGCTAGAAGATTGGTTGAGATGTGTTGATGACTCTAATAAATATTGAAGGAGGACCATGACGTTGATGAAAGACATGATATACTGTTAGGTTTTTCACGATCCGGCTATATGAATAAGATTCACTTTAGAAAGGATATGATGACTCCATTGGGTTGTTGCCTTGGTACTTTTTATGAGGATTTGATGTACACCACAATATCATATGTGATAGCAGGTCGCAGATGGTTCTATTATCATTTCCTAGTGGATCACTATACGAATGTTCATAGGGATCCATGTTCAAGCTTTATGATGATTGGTGTGTGATGATGCAACAGATGCATACTAATGATGTGGAGAGTGATGGTGGACCATGTTATGATGATGATGTTGTACATAGAGGGCTATGTGAGGATAAAAGAAATCTCGCACGTGTGATGATGACAATAGAGCCCTAAGAGCTTATATCATAGTATTTTATGATGGACACTTATCCCTAGTTGAGAGGGAGCTCCTCCCTGGTTGAGAGGGAGTGACATATATGGTTCTCTATTTCATGTGTCATACACTAGACCAGGACTAACAGTCGTAAGTCTTAGTGAAGGCCATGAGGAGAGAATGGCATCTGGAGGATTGGGTAAGCTTTTGAGACAGATACTCGAGGATTTGGAATCCAAGATAAGAAATAGTCTAGTGACAGACACTCTTTGAGGATCTAGTAGGGCATCCAATAACTAAGAGTGGTCGAAGAGGAAATTCCTTAAGTATATGTAAATCTAAGACATGAATGGTCCTAGAAGGACATACCTTCTAAACATACAGACGGGGTATGTTACTTAATAGGTAGTGTGGTGTCCCATGTAAAACCTCCCAACATTGTTCTCTGATCTATGGAGAGATAGAGCTTATTAGTCAAGGCATTTCTAAGTTGACAATGCTGGTTTTATATTGATCATAATGTTGATGCTTAAGATGCCTTACCAATCCGGCTCTTCTTATGATAATGATTCAATGAAAGTATTGTCCTTGTACCTGTGTTCATTTATGAATACCTCCCTAGTTAAGAGGGGGTGTTGAAATGTAACTATTGTTGAACTTCATAAATTATACTTTATTCATTACTTGATGTAATTATTGATGTACTTGTTAAAAGAAAAAGAAAACAAAAATCATTTGTAAAACAAAATTATTATTATTATTGGTCCTCGAGGGGGCAACTCAATTGGTAATCCGAGATATGTGAAATCGTTGAAACTCGAGAGACCCATATTCAAATCCCCCATGTTGTGACTCAAGATATGGGGAGGAGGACATGTCATATCCCCTTAGAGGTTTATTGTACATGTCGTGTGCACCGCCAGTTACTCGTCATATATATATATATATATATAATATATATATATATATATATATATATATATATATATATATATATATATATACATCGAAATGTGGGGTTTTCCCATCATGTTTTGGTCCTAGGTCAAAGCACCCATTGAGTGCTCTATGGGTCTTATTAACAAGTCAAAAGTTCAAGGTCATGATATACTAGCCCTTGGAGGGCTCATGTAACAAGAAATAAAAATAATAAATGTAAATTTATTTTCTGGAAGCCTCCAAGTGATGGATCATCCAACCCTCTTCAAGTCAGCCCAAGGTGGCCCAATTAATACTCAGGAAAAGCCTATATAAAGGAATTTTCTCTCCCCATTTGTAGACATATCCATCAAGTAATATATCTCGTATCTAGTGAGAGAATTAGAGAAGATCTAATCCCGTGAATAAGGGAAGGAGAAGTGAATTTTTTTGGAAGCCAATGAAGGAGGAAAGGAACAAATTTTGTATCTACATGTTCACACGTGCGAGTTTTCAAGGAGGAACTAGGGTTTCCTCAGTCTTGTTGTGGAGAGATATTATTTGGGATTTTGTTGGCTCATCACTTGGGGTTTTGGTCTTGGGCCATGGTCTTGGAAGTCTTCATTGAACAAATTCTATAAGAAAAGGTATTTGTGGGTTTTCCTCTCTAGCAGAGGTTTTGGCCCTGGGTAGCAGCCTACATATGGTGTTCTTGTGTTTTCATTGTGATGTTCTTATTGGAATTTTTCTTGGTGATGAACATAAATAAATAATGGTGATAATATCCTAATATCAATCACAATAAAGTGTCAAGGATGAAAGAGAAATCAAATTAAATAAATACCTTAACTATATGCCCTAGATTTCTCAACAATGTAAGCCTTATTGTAAATTCTTCTATATTAATAAAATACCTTACCTTGCCCCATTGAATTTTTCTTGATAAATTGTTAGGGTTTTACTACGTAAAATTTTGTGTGTTTTCTATCGTTATTTATTTTTTGTAAATATTTCTATAGACACTAAAAACCAAAAAGTGGTATTAGAGTGATAGAGTTGTACAAAGTCAAAGTCGACTGAGGGAACAAAGGAGAGAATGTTTTCTACCATTTCGAGTTGGGTTGATCTATCATGTAGAGGGAAGTATACGGGCTGCAATAGGCATTGGTTTTTGACTAGTCAAAGGAAGAGGAGAAGCAACAAAGTAGAAAGCCTATCCACCAAAACCCAATTCGCCACCATTCAAGCCAAGTTCGTGTGAGATTTGCATCGTTTGGGTTGAGAATTCAATCCATCAATTGAGGATTGTTTGAAGTGACCAACTACTTTGTAAGAAGCCAAGCCAAGTCCATTGTTGTGAAGTTGGAACATAATTGAGTCTGCGTAGACTTGTGGAGGAGTTTGTAGACCCATGTTGGCAGAGGAGGGTGGAAGAGAGCCCAAATCCTATCTTCTATTGAAGAAAAAAAAATTATAAAAAGGAAACATGTACACAGAAGGTGTTGTTTGAGCATTCAAACTTAATGGAGCCCGAGTGGTTTAACCAAGAGGGGGTCAAGTTACATTTTTTTAAGGAGGTGGAACAAAGTGCTAGAAATCGAGTTGATTCATTGTGAAAAGAAACCCTGGCCAACACATTGTGGTGGAAGTTGGGTCCAATAGAGGAGCTGCACACAATGAAAGAGAAACTTTGTGGAGTTTATTTTAAGAAAATTAGTGAAGACAATAAATTTCATTTTTTTAAAGATATATATTTTCATATTGTATACATTCAACTTTCAAAGAAACCATGTCTAAAATGATTTTTTTGAATGGAGTTTGCAAAACAATGTTTTTATTTTGACACATTAAAAAAAATCGATTTGGAGGGAGAGTCAGTGTATAATGGAGAAAGTGACAAATACCAAATTTGAGATTGAAACTTTTAATAGAAAAATTAATTTTGAATTATGGAAATTAAAAATGTGAAATTTGTTAGTACAACAAGGGTTGCATAATATGTTAGACATAAGGAGAGATAAACCTACAAATATGACGATGAAGAGTGGGAAGACCTGGATGTCATAGCCCTCAACACTATTCAGTTATGTGTTGAATATGATGTTTTTTTTACCATTATTGGTGAATTAACAAAAAAAAGCTTATGGAGTAGGATGGAAAACCTTTATATGAATAAGTCCTTAACAAATTGGATCTACTTGAAGAGACAACTATATAGTCTAAAAATGAAAGAAGGTATGAAAATTTCAATTCAATTGAATCTATTTGAAGCAACAGATGAAGTAAAATCGATATACCTTTTAGGAGGATTTCTCTCACATGTGTATATTCTTGATGTTGGTTGTGGAATTTCCACATTTTCCTAAAAATATTTAGCATATACAACTTCTTTATCATCAAAAGCTTCTTCTTTCTTCCTTATGTCTATAGATAGTTGGGTCTCCAACTAAGTTTTTTGATTTAATGGTACTCGTTCCTATTTCAAATCAACGTCTACACTATTCAATTTAATTAGAAAAGATTTATCAAATATCACAACTTTGCTCGTGATGATTTTATGGGTTGTAGGATCCCATAATATATATCTCTTAGGTACATCATCATAACCAACAAAGATATATTTCTTCAATCTTGGGTCTAACTTAGAACATTGAGTAAGTGTGTAAGCTTCCTAACTGAAAAATTTTTAATTTGAATAATTGTAGGTATTATTTGTCTATACCTTTTTATGGATTTTACAATTTATGATGGTGATCAATTTACAACATTGATTGCTTCCACTGACACCCCTTGTTGCAAATCGACATTGTTGAGCATGCTTCATGATATTTTTAAACAAGTCATGTTCATGAGTTATGATACACCATTTTGTTAGGGATATATACAATGGTTATGTGCCTTACGATCCTAATTTATTTGCAATACTTTCGAATTCTAAAGAATTTAATTCACTTATGTTATATGTTCTTAAACATTTGACTGTTTTGTTAGTTTTCTTTTCTACCATAACTCTAATTTTTTTAAATGTATTAAACACACCAATGTTTCTTTTAAAAACATTATTAATACTTTTATTGTTAGTTGAGTAATATGGATTTGTTAAACTCAATAATGAAGATTAGGAAATTACATTGTTTTATGCATTCGCTAGTTCATGGGATCATTTTGTAACTTCCATTAACTTTAGTACAACTAAGACTCTTGATGTTGATTTCGTTGTGGAAGTGTTTTTGTCTAAGAAGGTGAGAAAGAAATCAAGTATTGAAACCTCCACACCATAAGAAATGGTAGCTATAGGTTGGTCCATAGAAAGAGAAGAAAATTTGAAAGGCACATCCAAATCAAAGTTGAAATGCAAGAAAACCAAACTCAAATGTTAGTAGTGTAACAAGATGGAGCATCTCAAGAAAGATTGTTGGAAGAGAAAGTAATCCAAGGAAGACTTCAAAAACGTAACAAATTAGGTTGAATCAGGTATAGGTATGATTGATGAAGTTTTTCCTACTATTAATTTTCCTCAATACCATGATTATTGGTTGCTAAATTCTAGTGCTTATCATCATATGTATCCACACAAAAATTGATTTTCTTCATATGAAACAATTGATGTTGGAACTTTTATTATAGGAAATAACGTTTCTTATAAGTTCATTGGGGTTTGGAGTGTCGAAATTAAAATGTTCGATGGTATTATAAGGATATTAATTGATGTTAGATGTGTTTGAAATAAATACGAATTTAATTTCTTTGGGAGGTTTTGATTCTAGAGGTCATAAATTTACAGGTCAAGGTGGAGCATTGAAGGTGTCCAAGAGAACTTTAGTGATTACAAAGGCTACTATAACACGAATTCTTTACAAGATAGATGGAAATACTTGATCAATGAAGCAACAATAATATCTAAGGAAGCGATTGAATCCACCCGTTTATAATATTAATAATTGGTTCATATGAGAGAGAAAGGACAATAAGTATTGATAAATCACAATTAGTTCCAAATTTAAAATCCCTGAATTTGAATTTTTGCAAACATTATATATTTGGAAAAAAATGTACGTACAAAAGTTTAAAGAAAACAATCATGTTCATAACATATTTGTTCATTATATTCATTTTGATGTTTGGGGGGCATCTCCTAGAGTTTCTTTCATAGAATCATCATATTTTCTAATAGATATGGATGATTCCTCTAGAGAAGTGTGAGTTTTTGGATAGTGATGATGAGGAATGTTGTCATTAGGAAGAAATATGTGATATCAATATTTCCAAATGAAAGGAGAAATAGATACCTTGGAGAAAAACAAAACCTGGGCCCTGGTAGAACTTCCTAAAGTTAGAAAGGTCTTTGGATGTAAATGGGTCTACAAATTGAAGAAATGCGTTGATGGTAATGTTGAAAGGTATAAAGCCAAACTGGTCATAAAGGTTACTCTCAAATGGAAGGTATAGATTTCCATGAAATATTTTAGTCGATTGTTAAGCTTGTATCTGTTTGTATTGTATTAGCACTAGTTTCTTTGTTTGATTTTGAGTTAGAGAAATTAGATGTTAAAACAATATTCATATGTGGAGATTTGGACTAAGAAATATAAAATATACATACAACATCCAGAAGATTTTGTGCAACATCAAAAAGAAGATTAGTTTGAAAACTCAAAAAATCATTGTACGACATGAAGCAGTCACCCAAGAAATGGTACAAAAATTTTGATTCCTTCATGATTAGCCAAAATTATACTAAAAGTGAGTATGACCCTTGTGTGTACTTCAAAATTTTGAATGGTATATTCATTATCTTAGTTTTATATGTTTGACGATATGCTTTTTGAAAACAAAAGCATGGACGAGATCAACAGATTCGTTGAAGAATGTAACTAATGTCGGTCTTCATAACTATATTTGAGTCATGATGTAATGTATTTGTCAAAAGAAAGAAAAATAAATTTTATTATTAAAGAAATTGACTTAGTAAAGCATGGGTTTCATGCTTGGGTCAATTGTTTTTACGTAAAAGCCTCCATTGAAGGCTTCTAGGGTTTATGTTAAGTGTCATTGTCCATGTCATAATGTGAAAGACCCTTCTTGGGCATCATCTGTCAAAAAAAATATATTTTTATGTAAATTAGGTATTCTAAGCCTCCTCCACCAAGTCGGCCTCAAGGAAAGAAAAGTCAACCTCAACAAGGGAATTTGACCTCATTGAATCACTATATATTGGAGAAACTCGACTCATTTGAAGCACATCACTCACAAGTTCAAATTGCAGTAGTTGGAAGCAGTAAAAGGTACACATTTCAAGGAAGAAGAAGGAAAGGGCTAACGAAGGAAAAGGAGGTCGTTATCTTGCCAAGGAAGTCACAATTTTCTCTACTTTGTCTCACACGTGTGAAGGAACTAAACTTGCAGAAGGGTCAAAGTTGTAGTGTTGAAGCTCGGCTGAAATTTTGATGCAGTAGGGTCAAAAATATGTCATTGAGGCAGTATGTTGAGAAATCTAGGGCAAAGAGAAGAGGTGATTTCTCTAGCAGTGGTAACTGCTTGTTAGTACTTTTTACTTTTCTTATTAGGTTCTTCTTTACTTGATTATTATTGTGTGTTCTTCTTCATCAAACAGCTACCAAAAGAATAAAAAGACAAATCACACCAAGTGTAAGCTATCAACCAGGGCCAAAACCTCTCCAAGATTGAGAGGAAAACCCAACGAATTATTCTTCTTATAAAATATTCAATTGATGAATTCTAAGACCTAGACCCTTAACAAAGAACCCCTTCAAGACCAAGTCAACGCTTCTTCAGTGAATAGCTTCTCTTTCTAGGAACTTCAACCTATCTTGCAACTACAACTTCGACTTGCCCAAAAACTACAACTTCGACTGCAACCTTTACTGCAACTTTTACTACAACTTGGACAACAACTTTTACTGCAATTTCACTTCTATTCTTGGGTAGATTCTCTTTCTTAGAGAACTCGACTTCCAGAACAACTCTTCTTGGTGACCTAACTTCACTTTTGCAACTCGGCTTCACTGCAACGATATGTGCCCTAATTCATTCGCACGTGTGGAGATAAGTAGCCCAAAACAAACCCAAACTTCGACTTTTTCTTCTTCCTTAGTATTCCTCTTCTTTGCACTTCTTTTCGTCCTTATGATCGAACTTGTGTGAGTGAGAGTGTGCTCTCCAAATAAGGCCAAGCGCCATATATATAGGTTTCCTTGAGCCTCCTATTAGGCCAACTTGACATGTCCTTACGCTGACTTGTTGCTCCATTAGGCCAACTTGATGCTTGCATGTTTGACTTGGTCTTGGAGGGTCTTCTGACTCTAATTTGACTCAAATAATTTTCTTACAATATGTAACATTCCAAAGAAGGGTTATTCATAAATGAAAATGACTCTTATGACTTTATAGACTCAATGACAAGTCCTAGAATCTCACAATGGGAGCTTGACCTAAAATAAATTTTACTTGACCATGAAACCCATGCCTCAAGAATGATAATAATAAATGTATTTTTATCTTTACATTAAATACATAAAATCAACATTACATATGTCATTATGAATATCGAACCTAGTTACATATTTCAACACTCCCCCTTAACTAGGGAGGTATTCATAATCCATAGAAGGTACTTGGACATTCTCAATCTGAAGAATTCTCATAAGAAGAGTCGGATTGGTAACCCATATGTATAGAATCATATCATCCAGGATTGTCACATAGAAAGGCCTTGACTAACATCTATATCTCTCCACAAGATAAGATCACAATGCTAGTGAGATCAATGATTTATAGACATCCTCATCATTGTCTCTACTAGAACATACCCCACCTAGGTTCTCTCGGATTATGTTCCACCAGGACTATTCTTATCTTGGATTCCCAATCATAAAATAATATCAGTCTTGTACGACTACTCTTATGTTGGATTCCCTACCACATCCCCCAAGAGTATCACATGTCATATGCTTACCCACTCCTCCATTCTAGCTTCCCAAGTGAAGAAAAGAATGATGTGTTTATCTCTCCCTATGAACTATGGAGGACATACCCATTCCAATGAAGGAATGTACCCAAGCTCCCTCTTAATCAAGGACTTGACCAAGCTCCCTCTTGACTAGGGAGTTGCTTCCAACAACTATTTAGTTGGAGATCATGGGAAAAACAGTTGCTTGTAGGACTCCTTCCTTCGATGTCATGATTTTTCTTCTTTGATATGGAGCTTGAATTCTTTTGGGACTTCTTGTAGGGAACAAACCATCCATCACCTTCATTCATGAGTCATGTTGTACTTCATTTCATTGGAAAGTTATCGATTATTCCATTTATGGCCTTCCTTCATACCTTGCTACCTTATTCGCATCATGTTTATTTCAGGATATTTCATCCTACCACATAAGTGTCAGCTGTAGATGAAATATACAGCTCTTCCCTTCGTAACCCTGCATTAGCCCACCCAGATATTGTTCAAAAATAGAAAATGACCATTAAATCAAAATTACCTTTGTGATGGTCTTTCATCATGACATCTCCTTGCTTGTATCAACATCCTGCACATATATTGACACATCTCCAAAAATATATACAACGTCAATGGTATCTTTCTTTTTCAGACTTTATTAGAATCTTCATATCTTTCCCATGGAGATATCACAGTCAAATCTTCCAGTGCTTGGATGTTGATTTCTTTCTCCATAGTTGCATTTATGATGTTATCTTCCTTCCTTTATTCACACATTTCCTCCGAGGAACTTCCAATCATGTTGATTTTATCTAGTCAATGTGTGAACCATGCATCCTTTCACGGGAGGAGATCCTTCAATTTTGATCATGATCTTGAGGTAGAGAATTCATTCATGATATCTGGAATCATATGACATGACTCTAGTTTATCAAGTACACACATACATACCTCATATCTTTCTTTTGGTCATCTAATATTCATTTGGAAACCTCCTTGATTGAAATAAATTCAACCCCTTGACCTGCTTCACTTATTTTGTCACCATACCATCATCCCATGAATCCCATACAAGTTGGAATTATCGACGAGACACTTGCTTCTTCTAGTAGGTGAACCTTCCAATGAAGATTCCATCGAAGGATCTTGATTATCCTCATCTTGCAAATGCTTCTTTTGAATGATGTATGATCATATCTATACTAGATGACTTTATTTTTCCCATAAGTACTCCTTATGCTTCTAATGAGGTTACCAAGAGCTACATCATTCTATTGGTGACTTCCACAAACTACTATTTTAGCTATCTTTCATGCTTCCTCATGATGATGTTACAAGGTCTTTCTTTCAATCCTATGCTTCTATGGTGCCATCTCCTAACATGATGCAAGCCTATGATAGTTATACTTTACAACAGAAAATTTAAAACACGAGCTTGAAAAGAAATAAGTGAGGAAGACTATCTCAAGCATAGTAGAGATATTTTACTTCCTCCTTCTTCGATTTCTTCTTTTCAGCTTTTTCCACTTCTTCAGTGATATGGGCTTCTTCCCTTCTTCTTTTGTTGTTGTCCTTCTTGAGATTAGGACAATCTATCTTGTAATGCCCATATTCTTGACATCCATAGCATTGAATTTTAGACATATTGATCTTCTTATTTTTTTGAGGACCAAACTTGCCAAATATCCCTTTGCTTCTTGACATGACAACAAATGTTTGAACATGCTTATCTGATCATGTATCAATTTTTTCCTTCAACATGTTTTCTTCAATCTTGCATAGCGACCAAAAATTATTGAATGGAATAGATTTCTCCTCTTCATAGGCCTTTGACACAAGGTTTCCTTGTTCATCAGTTAGAGAATTTAGAACAGTGGTAATCATTTCTTTATTAGATATTGTCTCTCCTAGATATTGAAGTTGATTCCTTATTTGTGATGCTTTAGTAAGACATGTAGACATCCCTTCATCCTTTGACGCTTTCAACTTGTATAGTTCATATCTTAGTGATATGACTTGTCTTTTCGAGCCTTCAAAGAATAATTTCGCTAGCTTATCATATATCTCTTTTGATGTACATATGGGATGAGATAATCCTCGATGGATTCTATAAGAATCCTTTGAGCCATTGGATCGTTTTTCATATATTCAGATAGTGCTTTCCCTTCAGATGGTTTGGACGCTTTTCCTTTGACATGATTAATAACTTTATTTTCCTTGAGGATTAGGTCTATCCTCCTTTTTCATGCAAGGAAGTTCGATGACCCAATGAACTTGTTGTTCTCCTTGAAAAATAAAGTCATTTTACTAGATTTAGATATAGAAGTATAAATACTTACTTGTCAAGTGAAGATGAACCCTTCAAATTGATGCCTTTGTCGATGTTGATCGATGATGACTTCTTGATGATGCCTTGATGCTTCTTGGATGATCTTCTTCAAGGATGTTTGGGATAAGGATTCTCTTTTGAGATTAAATCCTTTGCTTTAATGAGAGGAAGATTTCCTTGATATCTTTGATGATGATGACAATGGCTTTCTTATTTTTCCCTTGAATGTGAAAACTTCAAGATGCTTTAAAATCCTTTGATTGCCATTGATGATTGATAGAGTGAGGATCCTAAGAAATTTTTAAGTGTAGATGCCTTCTTTGAATGAACTAGGGTTTTGACTTCCTTCAGAATGATGATGTAGCCTTTGTCTTCAAATGCCTTGGAGATGAGAGGATCTTCTTGATTCTTTGAAGCCCCTAATATCCTTCTAGAACCTTGATCTTTGAGAGCTTGAGTGTCCCTTGTTAAGTTTCCCTTCCTTGACTTGTTACCTCAGCTCTGATACCATGTTGATAAATCTAGCGCAAAGAGAAGAGGTGATTTCTCTACCAATGATAACTGCTTGTTAGTACTTTTTTACTTTTCTTACTTATTAGGTTTTTCTTTAATTGATTATTATTGTGTGTTCTTCTTCATCAAACAAAAACCAAAAGAATAAAGAGACAAATGACACCAAATGTAGATTATGTGGCCCGGCCCAAAACCTCTCTAAGCTTGAGAGGAAAACGCAACGAATTCTTCTTCTTATAGAATCTTCAATTGACGAATTCCAAGGCCTAGACCCTTGACCAAGAACCCCTCCCAAACCAAGTCAATGATTCTTCAATGAATAGCTTCTTGTTCCAGCAACTTCGACCTATCCTGCAATTGCAACTTCAACTTGCCCATAAACTACAAATTTGACTGCAATTTTTACTGCAACTTTGACAACAATTTTTACTATAACTTCGCCTGCAAATTTTACTGCAATTTCGCTTCTCTGCTTGGGTAGATTCTCTTTCTTAGAGAACTCGGCTTCCATAACAACTCTTCTTAGTGACCTAACTTCACTTCTGCAACTTGGATTCATTGCAGCAAGATGTGCCCTAATTCCTTCGCACGTGTGGAGATAAGTAGCCCAAAACAAACCCAAAACTTCAACTTTTTCTTCTTCCTTAGTCTTCCTATTCTTTGCACTTCTTTTCGTCCTTGTGATCGAACTTGTGTGAGTGAGAGTGTGTTCTCCAAATGAGGTCGAGTGCCTTATATATAGGTTTCCTTGAGCCTCCTATTAGGCCGACTTGACATGTCCTTAGGTCGACTTGTTGCTCCAATAGGCCGACTTGATGCTTGCATGTTTGACTTGGCCTTAGAGGGTCTTTTGACTCTAATTTGACTCAAATAATTTTCTTACAATATGTAACATGCGCAAGATGGGTTATTCATACATGACAATCACTCTTTTGACTTTATAGACGCAATGACAAATCCTAGAAGCTCACAATGGGAACTTGACCTAAAATAAATATTCCTTGACCATGAAACCCATGCCTCAAGAACAATAATAATAAATTTATTTTCCTCTTTACATTGAATACATAAAATCAACATTACGTATGTCATTATGAAGACCGAACCTAGTTACCTATTTCAACACAGTATTGATGTTCTATGGAAGCAATGTTGATGCAGTATTGATGCAGTCGATCTTTGAAGGTTGGAAGAAAAATTTGAAGGTTGTCTTGGTGGAGGAAGGTTTATTGGTCTAAGGTCTTGGTCTATCTCATTTTGAATCTATTGAAGGAAGAGTTTTTTACTTGGTTTTCCCCTATATAGGGGTTTATCCCTGGCTGAGTGCCTGCATTTGGTGTCCATGATCTTCATGTTTTTTTTCTAATAATTTCTTGATGAGAAGAAGATAAAGGAAGAACATAAAGAAGTTAATAAGAACATAATAATATCACAATTAATTATCAACATAATTTCCGATTTTCTAACATGGTATTATAGCTAAGGTGAAAGAAGGAAGAAAAAGGGATCCTAAAGATCTATTGAAAGGAGAATAAGAAGTTTCAAGGTCAAGTCACAAGGAGTAGAAGATATCAAAATGACAAACTCAATGAAGGCAAAAAACAAAGTAGAAGGAGCCTCCAACTACATGGCATGGAAATGAGGATAGATCTTATCCTCAAAAAGCACAATGTTTTGAATCTCGTTAAGGGAAAATTTAAGAAACCTATAGATGAAGCAAAGAAATAGAAGTTTAGAGAATCTGAAATTGTAGCTATGAACCTAATAGTGGATGGAGTAAAGGAAACTTGATTCCATACATATCCAACATAAATTCCACTCAAGAAATGTATGGGGCTCTCTCCAAGTTATTCACCATCAAGAAAATTGGTCAAATAGCAAGCCTCAAGAATGAACTAAGAATTGTTAAGATGATGAAAGATGATACGGTTTCATCATATTTTGTAAGGATCTCCAGAATAAGAGATGAACTCCAAGCAATAGATAAAATTATACCGGAAAAGGAGCTCGTAATTTCTGCTCTTCTAGGACTACCAAAATCTTGGAGTGCTTTCGCATCAAGAATCAATAGTTGGAAGGATACTCCAACATTTGAACAAATGTGGAATGCATGCAGTCAAGAAGAAGCTCGAATATCATTAGTAAAAAACAAGGAGGATGAAGAAGAAAATATCTCTAATGCCTATTCCACTCATCACAAGAAGAAGGGAACCTTCAAGAAGTTCAAAGGACCAAAGAAGAAAGTTGACCTATCCAAAATTTAATGTTACAATTCTCATAAGATGGGTCATTATAAAAGTCAATGTCCTGAGAATCCAAGGAATAGGAAGAGAGAAAGAGAACATGTGAATATTGTCGATGAAGTTCCACCAAAGAAGAACAAGACCGAGGAATCAGAAGTCAAGGATTATACTACCAAGTGCTATCATGTATATCCTTCTTAGTCTTGTATTGTTTTCATTTATGCTTTGATTTCTAAAGTTTGTAGGTCTAACATGTCTAGTTAAAACATTTTTGAATTAATTTGATAGGTCATAGGTATCCCTCAAAAGGATTAGGTTAAGAGGGAGCCTCCACCATTTTACCTAAAAATAAGTATCTTATTCTTTGTTTCATCTTTTCATATTTGGCTTCCTCCTCATATCAAGACTTTTTTATATTGTATGCTAATAACCTTTCTCTTCATATTTTCCTTGGTAAGGAAAGCTTGTTGAATGCTCAAAGGTTATGGAGGAGACTTCAAAGGATAAACTTGAAGCATGGAAGAAGTTTAGTTGCAAAGGAAACCCTTCAAGAATTGATTGCCTACAAGGTTTGTTAAGGAACGACTTAAAGGTATGTCTTAGAATATCAGCTTTGTTATAAAGTTCTATTCATGAAAAATGTACGATCGTTCTTCTTTTAAATTATGTTTTACATTAGTGACATCGTTATCTCTAGGGTTTTGAATCACAAAGATTCTTGTTAGGATGATTAATCATTAGATTGGATCTACCCTCATGATATTATTTGATCATTCTTGTGTAACCCTAACCTTTAGGGTTCAGTACAAAGCCCTAGTCTCTTGTTGCTAAGGGTGTGTCAATATTGTTTATGAAACCCTATTCTACATAGGGTTGTTGATGAAATCTAGAATTCCTATTCTTTTGATGTTTAAGTTTTGGTATTGTTATTATAGAAACCCTAGCCATTTAGGTTTTGTTGTTAATGTCTAAGTTATGTATTGAAACCATAGATCTTTAGGGCGTGGTAAATTAGAGTTTATGAGCAAAACCCATGTAATATCTATAATAAGTTCCTAGGAATGAAACCCCAGGTGTATATTTGTCTGATCAAAACCCTTGCCTGGAGAAAATTGTTGTGCATCTAACTTCGATGCATTGATGTTTGTGTTTTTAGGTTTACCTAGTAGGTATGAATAGTGATAATGAAATCCTAGATATGTATATGCGAGTATGGTAACCTAATTGTTGATGCTCATGTTTTAGTTTGTATAATCTAGGACATTGATGTTCTAGGATATGATGTTATTGCTTTCGATATGATTTAGTTTAATGATAAAATCTAGGGTTTACAACAAACCCTGGTAGAGTCTAACATGTAAATTCTAACAAATTGTTGAAACCTTAGATGCATAGTAGAATTGCTATTTGATTGAATTATTGATATCTAAGACATTGTGTCTTGAAGATGAAGTCTAGGATCTATGACAAATCCCTAGCAAGAAGTTGAAGTCTAGTATGTGAAAGGATATGTCTCTTTTTTATCATGAACCTAATTAAGTTTAGGTATTTTATGCCTAAAGTCTAAAGGCTTCCATTATAGTAACATGATTTTGATATAGTTAACTTCATGCTTTTGTATGTTTGTATTTGGCTGTACCTGCTAGTAAAGTTTTGCAAGTGTATAATATTCAAGATGTTCGCAAATGAAAATGACTTCATAATATTGGTAACCATTATGATGGAAGCTATAAGAATGATGATGATCAAGATTACCTTGATGCCATAAGAAAGAAATGAAGCCTTGAAAGAATGAAGTTTCTCCGATGTTATGAAGCTATTGATCTCCCCAAGTTGAGAGGAAGCCTAGATAGAAGAAAGGGTATGTCCAATTGAGAGGAATGGCATATTATGACAATGATTACTGTAAAGTAAAAATGAAATCAAATGAATGAAAGTAATACAGATAAATTTTCGTGATTCATGGAGTTGCAAACAGTACTGAGGTTGTACTTGGTGTTGTTGAAGACATGAAAGAGGAAAGCTTTCGATAAGATGAATTTGATGCAATATAAGCAGTATGAGAATGATTAAGGACCCCAAAGGTTTGTGTTTACTTGTATACATACATTTGAAAGTGTATCATTGATTGAGGTTGTGATTGTGCAGGATCTCTCCATAGAAGATTGAATGTTTGAAGCATGCTTGGATTGGTGGATATATCTGATTTAGTTGATAAGGAGAGATGAAGCATATAATGGCAAGATGCTTGGGAGGGCATCTGGTTGGCTGATGTGTTGATGTATAGATCCCGAAGAGGGAGGGTGGTGTTGGTCATGGAGCTCCGACCTTAGAGACATACTTAGATCCCTAGGTTGGTGGTAGAGCTTAAAAGCTTGATGGTACCTAGAGTTGGCTAAAGCTCGAGTCCCCTTAGTCCCACCTGGATAGAATACCCTAGTCAGGTATCTAGTCCGCAACACTGAGTGTGCTAAAACTCTTCGTAGTTCATTTTGAGATCTTCCATGTATCTCTATATATTTGTAATTATGAATATCTCCCTACTTAAGAGAGAGTGTTGAAGAATGTAACTAGTGTCGTTCTTCATAATTATATTTGAGTCATGATGTAATGTATTTGTCAAAAGAAAGAAGAAGAAATTTTATTATTAAATAAATTGACTTAGTAAAGCATGGGTTTCATGCTTGGGTCAATTGTTTTTAGGTCAAAGCCTCCATTAAAGGCTTCTAGGGTTTATGTTAAGTGTCCTTGTCCATGTCATAATGTAAAAGACCCTTCTTGGGCTTCATCTGTCAAGAAAGAAATTTATTTCTATGTAAATTAGGTCTTCTAGGTCTTCACCGAGTCGGCCTCAAGGAAGGACAAGTCAGCCTGGAATTCGACCTCACATACTCACTATATATTGGAGAAACTCGACTCATTTGGAGCACATCACTCACAAGTTCAAATTGCAGTAGCTAGAAGCAGTGAAAAGTATGAATTTCAAGGAAGAAGGAAAGGGCTAGCAAAGGAAAAGGAGGTCGTTATCTTGCTAAGGAAGTCAAAATTTTCTCTCTTTTTTCTCAGACGGTCTGAAAAGGCTAAAAAATTTGCGAAGGAGTCGAAGTTGCGGTCTTGAAGTTACGCCCAGAAATTTTTGCACTAGGGTCGAAAATTTGTCCCTAGATGCGGTATTGATGTCCTATTGAAGCGATCATTGATGCGGTATTGGTGCGGTTGATCTTTGAAGGTTGAAGCACGGTTTGAGGGTTGAATTGGTGGAGGAAGGTTTGTTGGTACATGGTATTGGTCTATCTCATTTTGAATATATTTATGCTTACAGTTGTCCGGTGTTTGTGACAACGGCTCGAGATTAGGGGCTATCACTCTTATCCCCAATCTCTCTATTTAAGCTATCTCCTTGCAAGCTACGGGAGGTAGACCCTTTTAGAAATGAGGATGAAGAATCCAGGAGACACAGCTAAAACATCAAATACTTGATAAAATGAACGAGATTCCACAAATCTGAATTAGATTTCACATTTAAAACTAGTGCCTTATGGAGTCAAATAAAATCTCGTTATGCAATTATAAACAAGTAAGTGACGATTAACTGTTGCTTATTAAAACACAATTGATCACAATGATATTCAATTGAAAGACACCACAACCATGCATTAAAATATATTAAACCCACAACAATATTATCACAAGATGAAAATGCCAGATATTTGCAATATTTTCAGATTTATGATGCTTCAATTAATTTCGATCCAGAAAATGTTTCTATAGTCAAAACTTTAGATAGAAAAATTTAGCACACTTGACTATAAAAAAATTTGAAATTTTTTTTATATTTTTGTATTTTCTAAATTTTTAGGATTTTTGGAATTTTTTATATATTTTTTTATTATTATTATTTTTTTTATCTAGAAACAAAAATTAAGCTAATTCTAAAAAAAAAAACTAAAATTTAAATCTAAGTCTAAAATTTAAATAAAACTAAAGTTAAAATTAAATTCTAAAACTAACTAAATTTAAAACTAAAACTAAATGAGATTTAAACTAAGATTAAATTTTAATTTTAAATTTTAAAAGCTAAAACTAAACAAATATTAAAACTAAACTAAAATTAAGATCTAAAACTAATCTAAGAACTAAAATCTAAAAAATACAAATCGAAGACTAAAATACATACAACCTAACATTACAATCTAAAAATCTAGAATTTAAACTTAACTAAAGCTAAAAATTAAACAACCCAAAAAAAAATCGAAATAAATATAATGTTAACCTAAACTCTATTAAAATCTAAAACTAAAAAAAGTCTAAACGCTAACTTAAAACAACAAATTCGGATTAAGAATGAACGAACGCATCAGAAAAAAAAAAATGAATCAGATTTAAAGATACATATGTACATGAGGTTTAAACATTTCTATGCATGCGTTTGTCGTTTTGCAGGTTGAGGAGCACGACAGTGGCTCGAGGAGATGGAGCTTGGAAAACTCAACGCGATTTTTGTGTTTACAAATCGGAGCCCAGTCGTTGACGGCAGGAGAAATGGGGACGGTTGAGCTGAAGGACGCAGGCTTGGAAGAAGAGCGAGGGTTCGATGGGACAATGAAGGACGGAGCAGCTTTGGTTTAGATGAGACAGACAGCGCCAAGACTGCAGGACGACAGTTAAGGATAAAGCTGCTTGACAGCGTGGAGGAGAAGCAGCTACGGCTTAGATGGCTTACGGAGGTGCGAAAGCAAGAAATTTTGGCTTGGACGTGAGGGCATGCAAGAAATCGGATGGAGGACGGGTCTTCAGAGGGGTCACATCGACGATGGTAGAAAAAATGGACGAGATGAAGGTCGGATTAGCAGTGAATAACCCGGTTGTACAATTTCTTCCTTCAAAGTTAGATTTTCAACGTTGTTCGAATCCAATGACATCCGGATTGCCTGAGAGATGATTTGAGGCCGGATACGGCCCTTGAGAAGTTTAGTTGGCTTCAAAAATTAAAAAAACGATTTAAATTCACAACTTTGCAGATGCGAAGATATACATGCCAATTTGATGATTAAACCCTTACATTCAAATAAAATTTACAAATTTACAACTAGTTTACGGTTAAAAGCGGTATTTCCCATTGAAAATCATTTTGTATTTTGGAGATTTAAAGTTTTAGATAGGCACAAGCCTTTGAAAACCTTTGCAAAATCACAAATGTTGTAAAGATAGACCTAGAATTTAACAAATAAAGAGCTAATCGGTTATTTTTATTTGAAGTCGGTTGGTCAGCGAACTGCGAACGCCAATCTAAAAAATTTCCCTGCACACTTAGATCTGAATCTTAGATCGATAGAGATTTAAGAAAACAACATGAGACCTTTGCGGAAAAAATCAGAATGTTATTTTATAAACCCAGAAAACTGCACAAGATACCTGTATGCAGATTAATCCATGAAGGCCATCAACCATAAAATACAAGAAACAAAGTAGCAGAGTTTAGAGACAATTCACCACATAGATCTGAGAAGGAACATCTAGATTTGTAACCCCAAAGTCTTTATGCTTTATTCCTCAAAATTTACAAGAGCTTCTAAGAACAAGTGCACGATCCTGAGATCGGATGACTCAAGAATGAGAAAGACCTCTAAATTTATAGGACAAGATCTCTAACGGCTAGTTTGGATGATCCTCGTCAAAATAATCTCAACCGTCCAAAAGATTTAATCATCTTTTAATCTGGAGCGTTGAAATTAAAATGTTGGGGAAAAAACGAATTTATCATTTAATTCAATTTTAATTAACTCAAAAGTATTATTTTTGAGTTAATTACCCCAAAATTTTGACCTTGACTTAACCACCAAGGCCCAAGGGTCCAATATTTCTTAAAATTCGCAATATTCCCTTGGCTTGGGGCTTTCAAAATCATTTTCCAAGGACTCAGAAATTTTGCTTTTAAAGATTTAATTCTAATTTAGGACCCTAAATTAATTAAATTTCTGGTTTAGGATTTTATTAATTAATTGACCAGAAAATTTAATTAATTGACTAAGAGGGGATTATAATTATTTTTCCAACCCTCTTTTACATGAGATAATACATTTACATACATGAAAGGGGAATACCCATTTGTATAGACCCTCAAATGAATACCCAGTTCTGCGACTCAAAATATGATCTAGTAGACCAAGTAGCTCAAACTACTTTTACAAGGACTCGATAGAAACACTAGGACTCACTTAGTATGCTGATGACAAAATCCACCCTAGCTTTGGGGTGAGGCTGGAGGGAAAAACTCTGCCGATCACTTTCGTGAATCAGTGAGACAAAAAACCTTCTAGGATAGAGATCATCAACAACATACTAGGCTTACCTAGGTTGTTACATACATTGACGGTCTTACTTAGATCATTTACATCATTACATGCAGAATGGGTTTACATCATTTGTAAAACTGTCGACTGATGATGGAATCTGAATGGCACAACCACGTCAGATACGACGAATCCCATTTGAAAAAAATGGGGGTGTATTGTTATGGGGTAGTTGACAAAGTGCGGTCATGAGAATCTATTGAAACAAGGGTATTTTATTGGGTTTTCCCCTATATAGGGTTTTTCGCCTTGGCTGAGTGCCTACATCTGGTGTCCATGATCTTCATGTTTTTGTTCTGATAATTGCTTAATGAGAAGAACATAAAGAAGTTAATAAGAATATCATAATATCACAAGTAATTATCAACATAAGAAAATATTTATGCTTTCCAATTTTCTAACAAGATTGAAGGCTCAAATGGCTAGGACCTTTGATATGGAAGATCTAAGAGCTGCAAAACAAAACTTGAGCATTGCAATACATAGAGACAAAAAAATGGTGCGCTCAAATTTTCACAACAAAAGTATGTTGAGAAATTACTTGTAAAATTTGGGATGAATAATATGAAACCTGTAAGTATTCTTTTCTCTTCCCATTATAAGCTTTCTTCAAGTTTATGTCCTAGTAGTAAGGAAGCAAACGATTAGATGTCTCGTATACCTTAGGCTAATGTAATGTGAAGTATGATGTATGTGATGGTATGTACCAAAGCAGATATTTCACATGCACTAGGTCACATTAGAGAACTTTTGAAGTCTAAAATGGGTCTCCTAAGAAAAATGTACAACTAAAATAAACTTTATAAGAACCAATAGGATTCAATAGGATGATGTCAACCATGGGGGATGATTCACTATTTTTGGAGTAAAAAAGTAAAAAGATAATAAAATAATAAAACTATTTTTTCAACTTGTATTTCCAACTTATCTCCCTAAGGTTTTACTTAAATTTCGAGTGGGAGTACCCGTTGAATGAAAATTTTAACTCCTCATCCAAGGAGTACCCATGATGTATACTTTTGATGGACCTTGCTATACGAAAAATGAGAAATACATGAAAAAACGTGATTGCAATCACATTTTTCATGTATTTCTCATTTTTCGTGTAGAAGGGTCCATCGAAAGTACGCAACATGGGTCCAACGAATGTTCCCATTCGAAATTTGAGTACACCCATAGGGAGATAAGTTGAAAATACGAGTTGAAAAAATAGTTTTTCTTTTTTCTCTCTAAATTTTGATGATGTAATCTAATCTTATTTTATTATTTCCACTATTATTTTATAATTTCCTTAGGAGGCCCATTTTAGACTTCAAAATTCCCCTAATACAATTGTCAGCAAGTACATGAATCCAGGAAGAAAACATTGGCATGCAACAAAATAGGTGTTTCGGTGTCTTTGAGGCACAAGTGGGCACAAGTGGTTATTGCATCACCTTTAATGGTAGAAGTGATTCTATATGTGGTCATGTTGATTCAAATTTTGTAGGTGAGAGGACGTCTACTTCAGGTTATGCCTTTACTCTTGTAGGAGGATCAGTTGGATGTCAAAGCTTCAAGAAACAATTGTTTTATCCACTACAGAGGCATAATATATTGTTGTCTCACATGTTTGCAAAGAGGTAATTTGGTTAAAGGGTCTTCTAGGTGGGCTTGGAAGAGCACATAACAATATAAATGTATTTTGTGATAGTCAAAGTTTTATTCATTTGGCTATAAATCCATCTTATCATAGCAAGACTAAGCATATCGATATCAAGTACCATTTTGTAAGACTAATCATTGATGGAGGTGGAGTATATCTAAAAAAGGTCCACACTCAAGAAAATTGTGCAGACGTGTGTACTAAACCAATGTTGTTAGAGAAGTTGTGGCAGTGTTTATCTTCTCTTGGCTTACAGAAGAGGTGATGAATGGACTTGGGCAAGGTATTAGTTAAATTGTTGTCAAGGTGGAGATCGTTAAAATATGACAACAAATTAATTAAAATAAAATGTAAAAACCAGAATTTACCTAGGTAAATATTTGTTGGTTAGATTAATGGTGTAGTTTATGAAATTGATGATAGTTTTGTAATGATGCCTACTTCATTTTATCATTAAAGCCAAAGAGTTGAAAGGGATGTAAGCCTGATTGCAAACTCCTCTTGATTAATAAAATACTTTACCTCCCCTTGTGGAAGTTTTCCTAAACCATCATGGCATTACCATGTAAAATTTCATGTGTTTTCTGTCATTATTTATTTGGAGTAAATGTTTATACAGACCTTGAAAACCAACATTCACCACCATGATTCAAGAGAATGCCACGTCAACCCTCATTACTCATGGAAAAAAGGGTTAGCCACATGAGGACTATGAAGAAGACTCTAGAAGGGTCGAATTGAAACTCACTACTCTTCAATATACCACATTTTGTCTTTTCCCTATAATCTTAGAAATCCTATCCTTAGAGAAGAGCCCCCTTGAGTTGGAGAAGAGCAACCAAAAGTGAAAAGAAAAGATACCATGGTAACAATGGGTAGCCTCCTCGAGTTACACAAAACTAGCTCCTTAATGCTTGAGACTTTACCTCATATAGGGGTGATAAATTTTGTTGTAACAAGATGCACATAGCAAAGCAAGTACAAAGAAAACAAGAATAACACATACAAGCACAAGATGTGTGAAAGATATTTGTCTACACATCCAATAGAATAACTAGAATGTGCAATTTATATAAAAATTATTTTGCAGATTGTATAGTTGACACACCTTTCCACTATTGCTAGCAACTGTTAATTATTTAGTAAGTATAAAGAGATAAGTAGAGAATTTGTTTTTCAACGGTTTATTCATCTCTATGAATCAGTCAAGAGCAGTGATAATCCAACTCCTATAAACAATCTATCTTTTTCAGCAAAACAGTGGGTATATCTAGGGCTACAATGCCAAAGTAGACGGAAACTTTTGAATAACAAAAAGCTCAGGTTGGGTTATAATGTATGGTGTCAAAAGAAAGATGGCATTGAATCAGATGGGATCCTTCAATGCTCTATAAGAATGCAGAAGAATAAAACTAGGCATTGACAGAAATATGAACAATAAAGGAAAACGGAGCACTATTTATTTTTACCTCCACACAACAATATATCATGGGCACTTCAAATTCTGTGTTTATCTTACCTGCAAATTCAATCTTTATATGGTTTCAACTAGAGCTTCGGAAACATATGGTTTTTTAATGTCCTGCAGGAATGGGTTGCTAAACCACTATAGTCAACAGCATCTATAAGAAAAATGAAGACAGCTGTATCTCAGGTTTACCTGGGATACTTGGAACCCTCTTTCAGGGTATTATCTTTAAAACATAAGAATTACTTTGAGTGGAGAATTGATGATTTACAACTCCAGTCAAACAGCAACATCCACTGAACGATTTCCCATGAATTTCACTCCAGGTCCCTCCTCCACTCATTTACATTTCCTAAATAGGATGGAGAGAATCTTACATTGTAGAAATGGTTCTCATACAGCATATGATCCTGGATATTGTGTACTAAGCAAACTATTCAGTTTGTGTTCCCTGACATCATTTTTTGAGCTAAAGCACAGGCCCAACATATTGCAATCACAAAATTGATATCAAAAGCAGAGGAGGTGATCATTGTAACAATCTAAAGCTCTAACACCATTTAGAAATATATCCAAATCATACAACATGCTCTGACAATGCAAAATTCGTGCCCAATGTGACCCATTGTCTTTCTATGATCTATTAAAGCAAATCAATACAGCCTGCCAGGTGTAGGAGAGATGCAAAGAACAAATGTAGACCACAAGAAATTTATCACCAAGAAATTCTGAGCTCTTGTTTTGACATAGAGAATGTCAAATATATTCTTTCATATATGTGATATTCCCACTATGTGTCCTATACCTTGCATACATCCATCTTAACCCCGGAGATATTAACCACTGTGAGATAAGAAAACCTAGGTGTAAACTTCTTGCTGTTTAGAAAATCCTGGCTTAAGATGGTTCATGCTAGTTTAATTTTTTACCATATGGTGAAAGGTGGTCCATTTCATTTTTTCCTTTTTCTTTTACATTGGACATTGGTGTTTTTTCCGTTTCAGTTTATTACCATTACACACATGACATGGACATCTCTTCCACCACAGACTGTAAGATCATCTCACTTCTCTCAGTGCAAATACAAGCATGCTTCATGAAATCAGCATCAATAAAATTTTGGACAGGGATTAACTAGTGTTCCCCACAAAGAAGTTTACCAACTCTCCAACTACATTTCTTCCTGAAGGAATAATGTACAACCTAAAATATTTAGTCCAAGGCCTATAGCAGGTATAAGAAAGCTGCCATAAACATACATCATCACCAATAATCTCCACAAGAGTATTGTCCAAAGTTGAAACGTTGAAAATGATTGCTATCCCTCCCAATAATTTATCTTGCAGCAATCTTGGATATCTACTTTGTAACCAAGTGCCAGTCAGCACACACTTGAAGGTTCATGACAATTCTGATTGGGTCCCTTTTGGTGTGTTGATAATCCCAAATGCAATCACCGGCTTTTCACTATGATTCTCAACAATATGCTACTTCTTCTCATCTATGTCCATTCAACACATGGTCTTCATCTACCACTAAATAAAATTTTGAACGGTGATGAACCAGTGTTGGACGAAATAAATATGCCAGCTCTCCAACTGCAACATTTTTCCAGAAAGAATAATGTACATCCTGACTTCTAAAATCCATGGGCCATTGCAGGTATAAGAAAGCTCTATGGCCACACATCATCACCAATAATCTCCTCAAGAACATTGTCTGCCCTTGAAATGGTGAAAACAGTTTCTATCCCTCACAATAATTTCTCTTGCAATAGTTTTGGATATTAACTTTGTAACTAAGTGGCAGTCAGCACACACTCTCAGGTTCTTGACAATTCTGACCGGTGTTCCTTGTGGTGCATGGATGATCCCAAACACAATAGTCAACTTTTCACGATGGTGGTAGATATTATGCTCCTGCTCCTCCTCCACATCATACAACACATGGTCTGCATCTAGAATGTAGCCTTCATCCTTTATCTTTCCATACAAATTCTCTAGCTCTGCATAGATTTCCTCTGTCTGTTGGTGTGATCTATCTCGCACAAGGAAAGTGTGGACCTTGCTATTGACCTCAATCCAACTGCAACCAGGCATCTTCTTGACCTTCCTGTCTTTCATCATTTTTCGTACCTTCTCCACCTCATTCCACTCACCAGATGCTGCATAGATATTTGACAGCATCACATAAGGTGCTGCATTTTCAGGTTCTAACTCAAGAAGGCATTCTGCTGCACATTTTCCCAGTTCTATGTTTTTATGCATTCTACAGGCACCCAGAAAGGATCCCCACACAGCAGCATCAAGTTTTATAGGCATTTTATCTATAAAATCTCGTGCCCAGCACAAGAATAATGTACATCCTGACTTCCATAATCCATGTGCTATAGCAGGTATAAGAAAGCTCTATGGCCACACATAATCACCAATAATCTCCACAAGAACATTGTCCGCCCTTGAAATGGTGAAAACGGTTGCTATCCCTCACAATAATTTCTCTTGCAATAATCTTGGATATTAACTTTGTAACTAAGTGGCAGTCAGCACACTCTCAGGCTCTTGACAATTCTGATTGGAGTTCCTTGTAGTGCATGGATAATCCCAAACACAATAGCCAACTTTTCACTATGGTGGTAGATATTATGGTCATGCTGCTCCTCCTCCACATCATGCAACACATGGTCTGCATCTAGCATGTAGCCTTCGTCCTTTATCTTTCCATACAATTTCTCTAGCTCTGCATAGATTTGCTCTGTCTGTGGGTGTGATCTATCTCCCACAAGGAAAGTGTGCACCTTGCTATTGACCTCAATCCAACTGCAACCAGGCATCTTCTTGACCTTCCTGTCTTTCATCATTTTTTGTACCTTCTCCGCCTCATTCCACTCACCAGATGCTGCATAGATATTTGACAGCATCACATAAGGTGCTGCATTTTCAGGTTCTACCTCAAGAAGGCATTCTGCTGCACATTTTCCCAGTTCTATATTTTTATGCATTCTACAGGCACCCGGAAAGAATCCCCACACAGCAGCTTCAGGTTTTATAGGCATTTTAATATTTTATCAATAAAATCTCATGCCTAGTCCAAGTGCCCAGAACAAGACTACTGTACATCCTGACATCTACAATCCATGGGCCATAGCAGGTATAAGAAAGCTCTACGGCCACACATCATCACCAATAATCTCCACAAGAACATTGCCCGCCCTTGAAATGGTGAAAACGGTTGCTATCCCTCACAATAATTTCTCTTGCAATAATCTTGGATATTAACTTTGTAACTAAGTGGCAGTCAGCACACACTCTCAGGTTCTTGACAATTCTGATTGGCGTTCCTTGTGGTGCATGGATGATCCCAAACGCAATAGCCAACTTTTCACTATGGTGGTAGATATTATGCTCCTTCTGCTCCTCCTCCACATCATGCAACACATGGTCTGCATCTAGCATGTAGCCTTCGTCCTTTATCTTTCCATACAATTTCTCTAGCTCTGCATAGATTTCTTCTGTCTGTGGGTGTGATCTATCTCCGACAAGGAAAGTGTGCACCTTGCTATTGACCTCAATCCAACTGCAACCAGGCATCTTCTTGACCTTTCTGTCTTTCATCATTTTTCGTACCTTCTCCACCTCATTCCACTCACCAGATGCTGCATAGATATTTGACAGCATCACATAAGGTGCTGCATTTTCAGGTTCTAATTCAAGAAGGCATTCTGCTGCACATTTTCCCAGTTTTATGTTTTTATGCATTCTACAGGCACCCAGAAAGGATCCCCACACAGCAGCATCAGGTTTTATAGGCATTTTATCAATAAAATCTCGTGCCTCGTCCAAGTGCCCAGCACGGCCAAGAAGATCAACCATGGAACAGTAGTGCTCCACTACAGGTGCCATGCCATAATATTTACTGATTTGATCAAAGTAGCGCCACCCATCATCCACTAAGCCTGCATTACAGCAGGAAGAAAGAACACCAATGAAGGTGACCTTGTCTGGGTTTGTGTCAGAGAGTTGCATTTGTTCGAAGAGTTTAAGGGCCTCCCTGCCACACCCATGCATTGCATACCCTACGATCATTGCATTCCAGGAGACCAGATCTGGATTACGCATTTTATCAAAGACCTTGCGTGCATCCTCAATTGCTCCACATTTGGCATACATATCTACCAGTGCACTTCCCACAAAAACATCCGACTGAAAATTCTTTTTAATTACATCTCTATGGATCTCTTTGCCCTGCACCAGAGCTACCAAATTGGCACATGCTGGCAAAACACTGGAAAGAGTGTCCAGATCCGGTTTCACACCTGTAACTTGCATTTGGTGGAAGAACCTCAGAGCTTCATCAAATTGCCCATTTTGCACAAATGCTCCAATCATCACATTCCAAGAGACCACATCTCTCTCAGGCATTTTCCCAAACAGCTCCAGGGCCTCAAAAACCCGCCTATTTTGCACTAATCCTGCAATCATAGCGTTCCATGACACAACATTCCGCTCTGGCATCTGCTCAAAGAGCTCCAGAGCTTTCTCCACATGCCTACACTTTGCACAGCCTGCAATCATAGCATTCCATGCCACGGCATCTCGCATGGGCATTTTGTGAAAGAGCTCCAAGGCCTTGTCAAAGAGCCCACCCTGCGCATACCCTGCAACCATGGCAGTCCAGGAAACCACATCTCGTTCAGACATTTTGTCAAACACTTGCCGTGCATACTCCAAACTTCCACATTTTACGTACATATCTACAAGGGAACTTCCCACAAAGACATTGGATTCAAAGCCACTTGTGATTATTCTTTCATGTACCTCCTTGCCCTGTTCCAGTGCTGCCAAACTGGCACAAACTGGGAGTACACCAGCGAATGTGAACTCATTTGCTTGCACGCCTGCCCGTTGCATTTGAGAAAACAGGTTCAAAGCTTCAGCGGAAAGCCCATGTTTTGTATAAGCTGCAATCATGGCAGTCCAAGAGACTACATTTCGTTCAGCCATTTCGTCAAACACTTTGCATGCAAATTCCATATTTCCACATTTCACATACATGTTAATGAGTGTGTTTGCCAAAAACCCATCTTGGCATTGAAATTGATTTTGAATGATGTGGGCATGGGCTAGCTTTCCTTCTGGGAGCCTTTTTCTGCTATTGCAGGCACGTAAGACTGAGGTATAAGCAGTGGAATGTGGGCTATCCGCAGACTGCAAAATGGTAAGCGCCTCTCTGATTTGGCCCTTCTCGCACAGTCTTCCCACATCCCTACTGATAGTGTTAATGCCAGTATTAATATGAGTGCAGATAAAGGCTTTGAGAGTGAGAGTGAAGCATCTCTCTACCATCCCATAATGGCATTGCCCTGTCATTAGCTTGTCATTTCGCGTCTCCGTAAATCTTAGTGCAGAGAGAGCTCGGCTTATAATCAAATATATAATTTCAGCTCGCAGTCTCCCTGCGCCAGCGAAAGTTCTTTTGCATAACAGTCATTGACAGTGGGGAAACTTCTATTATCATTGACAATGATAATATGGGTTAGGTTTCTTTTGTGGTTGGTTTATAACATGATTTGACTGATTAAACCCACTGATTTATGGGATTTAAAAAAAAATTGAAAATAAAAGAAAAAAATACGAAATGAAATGTCGCGAGGTGGAGAGGAAGCAGGGTGGAGTTTTTGAATAAATGAGAGCGGCGACGAGTAATAGCATCGACGATTGGGAGTGATATATTGAATACAGTTTTAATGACCCCATTTCCCTTCAATGTCTATTTATACATTTACAGTGACATTTATTCCCTCTTACCTCTGTTGCAAATTGATTGTCTGATTACATCGTGGGTGAGGTTATTCCATGTCGCATTCATCCCCTTTTCCCTCTGCTGCAGAGCGATTGTGTGGGATTCGTTTCCAGGTGCCATTCGTTTCCTGTGACTTCCATTGTAGAACAATTGTGTGGGAATTCGGTGTAATTCTTCAGGGTGATTGCTTACTTGATTGCTTGTTCTTCAGGAGAAAACTGGAAATTGGGCAGAGGTGTTGAGGGAATACATTTTTGTAGGCTGCAACTGGTTCTTTCCTATCAGAAGTTCTTAGCTGGATTAGTTTATTAATGGCCTCGGTAATCGGAGGGAATTTCAGGCAGTCTACCACTTTCAACCACTTCTTCAGGGTGGATCGGAAGACACGCCCCACCAACGCATGGTGTCAGTCATTTAGATTTGAAAATCAGTTAATTTAGTGAAATCGAGAGCGCTGTAATAGTAGGGCACTTACCTTATATCGAGTAGTCTTTAGTGTGACTTTTTGAAGGTTTTTTGGTGGATTTTTTTGGTCTAATTTCTCTAAATTTTGGCAGGAATTGATTGAAAACATAAATTTGATGGATAAATCGAAGTGGCATAAGGATTTTTTATGGTGTTGAATCCATATATACAGTCAAAAAACCAGTTTAAATAATATAAATCAAGATTTTATCTCAAATTTTTTCATCCGATTCAGACACAATAAATTCCAAAAAAATCGCACTAAAAACAACTCCCTTATATATATTTCTTGTGAAAAAAGCATTCACTATTTATAGACACCTTTTAGAAATTTTTATGCCCTCAAGTTTTATGAAAATTGTATTTTATGTGTGTGGCAATTGTCAATGTACCCTTTCTCTAACTGTATACTTCCGTACCATCACAATCTCCCTATCCATGAAATTATCCATGAAACCATGACCTCTCTTCTCAACGTATATCCCGATGATACTTCTTTTCAACCTTATTTATGTATTTTGCGCTTGGTCATGTTCACATGTTCTTCTTGCTTTTATCCTACACTTTCACCCTTCCCTGTGTCCTCACCCTCCACCATAATCGAACATGTTCTTCTTGCTTTTATCCTACAGCTTCACCCTTCCCTGTGTCCTCACCCTCCACCATAATCCACTTTCTTTGGTCTCCCTTACTATCCCATTAGCACCATTATCACTACCATGCCATCGATCCCTAACCCCCCTTCTCTCCATCCCTCACTTTCCTTTCCCTTCAATGCATTCTTCCAACCTCATGATCCTCTCCCCACCCACAATGCATAAGCGTGTGTCACCTATCTCTTTCGAATCTACAAGCCCCAAACTTACAAGTCCTCCTTCCAATGCACGTATCCATATGAATAGTCAAGGATTTTAAAGCAACAAGGGGCGATGAGGAAGACACATAGTCCGGAGAAATTATAATGTAATTCAAACAAGGAATATAGATAGTGCCCCAACAAGATCAAACCATGGGTTTAATGAATTTCTTAAACAATTACAACAATTAAATTAATAAACTACAAAGTGTATGCCAAGGTCCATATTCTTATCACCACGGTTTTAAAAGTAGACTTTGGAAACCATATACTCAAACAACTCATTAATGATGACATGGCTCAAAAATCCCTTCAAGCACTGGATGATTCTTCCATATTGAAATCATGGACCTCAAGAATAGTAGGATGAATTTTACATATCCTAGCACACATTATTCAAATTGGAAACTAATACTTAGCTTAGTTCTTGGGTGGATGTTGTCAGGGGTAAGGACAAGCTTTTCGTCCTCCCCACACGTGTAAAGGTTGAGGAGGTTATTCAAGGCAAACTCATTAACATACTAGATGATTCCATAATTTGAATCTCAAGGTGAGGGGACTTTCCATATCACATTAGGCCCCATGCAAGTTGGGGTCTCTTTTATTTGAGACACCTTGGATCTTCTAAATTTGGCCTGAGAGAGTGCATGGCTTGGCTTGAACTCCACTCCCTTCCTTCACTTCAAGTCCATGGAAGATACATTACAAGCCCTTTGGGCCACATCAAGCCTTTTCTCTCCCCCATATGATTTTCCTTCATGCAAATCTCACGAGATCCTAGGTGGTTGAGCTCAACAACTACGAGGAATAAGTGGAAATTACATTAACACAAAGTGAAATCGTTAATTATTTGATATCTTAGAGCTGTGATGAGGGATACACCCCCCAAGGTGGACCTACAATAGATCCACCACATCACATCTGCATCAGCATGTGAGCAAGGTCTCAAAAATTTTTATTAGGAGATGGACTACAATGGATTTCTCAGTCTTCTCCAGGTTCATTCCAAAATGCACTCAAGGCCTAGGATATTCTCTTTTTGACCAAGACCTATGTGATTCTTGTTTGGATTGTTCCATATTACCTAAGTTATCATTGCTATCATTCCTAGATGGATTCATGTAACATGAGAAGCAATTGGTGATCTAGTCGTTGGTATTTTAGATTGGTATCACACACATTCATAGTTCCAATGAGCACCCTCTCTTTTGGCTCAAGTTTCAAATATTCATGATCAGGGAACATTTGAAAAAGCCTCTAGCCATATCGATTGGCATGCAACAATGAATGAAGAATATTGTTCCTTGATGGTGAATGATAATTGGGATCTTGTGCCTCTTATGAATGGAATAAAACTTGTAAGATGTAAACGGGTGTGTAGAATTAAGTACGCATCAAATGGAAGTGTTGAAGGACATAAGGCCTAGTTAGTTTCTAAAGGATTTTCTCAAGTAGAAATGATTGACTATAATGAAACCTTTACCCTCTCGTGCAGAAATCTAAATTACTCCAACCTTGGTTATTGCCTTAAGAAATCTCTTTATAGCCTTAAGCAAGCACCTCGAGCTTGGTATGTTGAAATGGATAGCTTTCTTCTTGAAACTAGCTTTTCTAGAATTCATTCTAACATTAATGTCTTGTAACTGCCCCACCCCACATTTACCCGCTTTTACAAGCCCTCCGAGTATATGTGAAGCGAAGTGCCACTATGACATGACATGACCTCCTAGATTCAGTTAAGGAAGTGGGGTCTACAACTAAGACTTATTGACCACAACCTATCATTGTACAGGGACTACAAATCACCCAAGAGTTGAAGAAACACTGAAGGTGGTCAATCCTTGAGTTGGAACTTCAATTTAGTTACCTAGACTCCCAACCACACCCTTGACACTGCCTGCATGCAGTTGAAGGCCTCCAACGACACCCACAAGCCTTGCTCCATGCGATTGTGACCTAAATTGCTCAGTTCAGTGCCTGCGGTCCTGGGATGTGAGCCTCAATTCTAGGCCAACCTCCAGACCACTGCCCAAAACTTCCTGAGACTTTTCATAATGATAAGTAACATGATGACAAGGCTAAACATACAAAATTGAATCCAAAAATCGACCTAACCATGCCTAAACATGACATTCATTTCGTCAAACATATGGTGAACATGTAATCTACAAGTCATGAATGCATATCTGATCATAGGAGTCCGAAACTTATATGAGATTCACCAAAAAGGTCTATTTACCTCTCATAATAGTTGCATTAACATTTGTTAGCCCATGCATTAATCAACCATTCATCAACTAATCAAAACATAACAACAACCATAGCTAGGAACATATTATGTGACCATGCTTATAACCAACATATAACCATAATATTAACCATGATAGAACAACCATCAAATCATCATAATAACAAGTACAAGTACTCATGAATCACAACAAGAAAATAGCTCTTATTAAAATATGAAAAAGTCAGCCAAGTCAGGGACTTCCACGTACCACCAGACTATAGATTGGGATGAACCAAATCTTTCTTTCAGCCAATCACCCTCGTGCCATATTCCAAACATGAATGTGGGAACTCAAGACATAAACAACTAGGGCTTCTCAGAGATTAAACCACCTCCACCCTCGGGCTACTGCAATCCCACAAAAATTCGTGAAGAGATCACAATGCTCAAAACAAGCTTGGATGGGCTTCCCAGAGATTAAACTACCTCCACCCTCAGCCTACCGCAATCCTACCAAAACCGGTCAAGAGATCACAATGCCCAAAACAAGCTTGGATGCCTCAGAGTTTATTCATTGATACCTTGAAGAATTTGTTTCTCACCCAGTTCTAGAACCTTACGTCAATCCTGAGCTCAACCAAACAAAAGAATCCCATCACACCATGACTATCTAGAAAAAACAAGGCAAGGCTGAAACCACTGTCACACTCGACAAAATCCATGCCAATGATAGAAAAATAACCAAATACAAAAATCCATGTACCATGCATTCACAAACCAGCTAGGAAATCACACATGCAACCTGTTACCTACAAGTCTTCCTATTGAAGCTGCTTGATCCAACCTTCCTTGCTTGTCCTTTGCTTTCCTTGTCCTTCATTTGTCTTCCTTTGCTTTCTTTATCCTCTTGGTGCTCTTCTCTCTCTGAAGCTAATTCCAAAGCCAAAGTGACAAAAGGTTGTGAATTGATCCTCAAAAGCCTTTTTATAATTGAGGTCTCTATTTTCTTCAGTTTTCCTCCATTTTCGTTCAATTTTTCTCTCATGCAAATTTGTGACCCTTCATCTCCCTTTTCTTCTATTTTCCTTTATTTTTCATAAATAAATGTCGATTAATGCCTCTTTGCCTTTGTCAATGCCTTTGCCAATTTCCCTAGCCATAATACATTGAAAGTGACACCCATTAGGATGTTTTTCCCAACATTCAACTTGGAATACGTGTCCCATGACCTTGGTCTTATTTTTGGATTTATTAACTTTATTACATGAACTTTTAACCCGAGGTTGTTATGAACCCCTCCCCCTTGGGGGAAAACCATCATCGGTGTTCTATGACATCTATGACACCTATGGCCAACAAACCGCTGAAAGAAAAACATGATTCCTATGGAGATTTATAACATACCTTGATGTTGTATTTATAATATCAACCGTTGAAAACCAAAACCAACATAACAATATGACAACCATACCACTTATTGGAGCTTTATAACACAACTCATTGCAGTATTTACAATAACAACCATACATAGATATGTACATTACCAAAACTCCCTTGCCTCAATTGGTAAAAAATTAAGGATACATAGCCCACATTTGATCATCCATCTCCCATATAGCTTCATCGGGTCCAAAGTGGTTCCACTGCACTTTAACTTGCTCGATTTCTCTATTCCGGAGCATGAGTTATTTTCACTGCAATATGCACTGAGGCTTTGTCTGGAATTCTCCTTCTAGATCCACCTGCAATACACACCAATCAATCACATGATTAACGTCCTTCACATATATTTAAAGTAATGAAACATGCAAAACATCATGGACTTTCATTGTCAGTGACAATGCAAGTCTGTAGGTCACTGGTCCAATCATTTTAAGGATCTCAAAAGGCCCATAATACCAAGGTGCCAACTTGGCCCATGATCCAATCCTCAAGAAGCTCTTCTTGGGCTTGATGCACAAATACACATGCTCCCCAACATTAAACTCCTTAAACACCATGTGTTGATCTGCATAACTCTTATGCTTTTCCTGTGTTGCCTTTAGATTCTTCTTAATAACCTCCATTTTTTGTTCCATCTTTGCCAGCATGTTTGGTCCAATCAACACCTTGTTCATAGAATCACTTCAGTTGATGGGAGTATTACAACTACACTCATATAGTACCTTAAATGGAATCATCCTCAAGGACTCCTTATATCCATTATTGTATGCAAACTCTACTAGTGGAAGATACTCCTCCCACCTCCTCTATTGGTGTATAACATACATCCTCAGCATATCATCCAGAATCTTGTTGACCCTCTTTGTCTGTCCATATGTCTGTGGATGATAAGTTGTACTAAAGGCCAACTTTGTGCCCAAACCTTCAAAAAAAACCTGGAATTGAACTTGGAATCTCTTTCAAATACAATCTTCTTAGGAATACCATGCAATCTCACTATCTCCTTGATGAAGACTTGAGCTACCTCACTCGTTGAATTAGTATAATTCACTAAAATGAAGTGAGATAACTTGGTCAACTTGTCAACCATAACCATGATGGAATCATGTTGTCTAGATATCCTCGACAAACCTGTGATGAAATCCATGGAAATGGCCTCCCATTTCCAATTTGGAATCAGAATCAGCTGCAATAGACCACCTGGATGCTTACACTCTTCTTTTATCTGTTGACAATCCAAGCACCTTGTGACGAAATTAACCAACTCTTTCTTCAAATTCGGCCAAGAGTAGAACTTATTCACAACTTTCAAAATCTTTTTAGGTGACCTGAATACATCTTAACATGAAATTCCCTCAAGATAAGCTTCTTGAGCTCATTGTTTTCCAACAAATAAATCTTGTCCCTAAATCTCACCAAACCATCTTCTGTAAGATGATAGTCAACATCTTGATCACCTATACCCTATTGTTGTAACCTATGCTTAAGTTGTTGGTACTTGTCATTCTGTTGCCCTACCTACAAGATCTGATCCTGTAAATCTGTCCCATATGAAATCATTATTTCAACGTGATTTACCTGCACTCTTATGCTAAGAGAATCTCCAACCCTGTTCTCCTTACCCTTCATGTAACAAATCTCAAATTCAAACTCACTTACGTAGCTAAACACCTAGATTTCTTGGCATTAAGATTAGGTTCGTCAAACAAGTATCTCAACCCATTGTGATCACTCATCAACACAAAACTCCTTCCAAGAATATAATTCCTCCACATCTTCAATGCATGAATGATCATTGCAAACTCAAGATCACGCGTCACATAAGTATGCTTGTTCTCATTCAATTTCCTTGACTCATAGCATACATGTCCTTCACGCATCAAGACTCCACAAAGTCCTCTCTTGCAAGCATATTTACACACCACAAACTCTTTATTTGTATCTGCAATCTTCAACACAAGAGAATTTGTAAGCAACTGCATCAACTTCTCAAAATTAGATGCACATTCCTCTGTCCATTCAAATTTATTTCCTTTCCTCTACAAAGATGTAATAGGATATGAAATCTGTGAGAAGTTCATGATGAACCTCCTATAGTAACCTTCTAACCCCATGAATGGCTTGACCTCATCCACATTCATAGGAGTTGTCCACTCCATGATAGCTTTGATATTTTATGGATCCACTGACTATGCCTTCCTTGGAAACAACATGCCCCAAGTAGTGAACTTTTTTCTGAAAGAAACTGCACTTACTAAGCTAGGCATACAGATGGTGCTAGTCTTAACATTGTTTCTAGGCATTCTACATGCTCTTCCTCATTCTTAGAATATATCAATATATCATCAATTAATACTATCACAAACTTGTCCATATAAGGACGCAACACACTATTCATAAAACACATGAAAATAGTTGGAACCAAAAGGAACCACAACAAACTCATAATTACCATACCTGGTATGGAAACCAATCTTGTAGATTTCCTCTTCTTTGATGTGTACCTAATGATATCCCGATCTCAAATCAATCTTCGATAATACTGTTTCTCCCTTCAACTGATCAAACAAGTCATCAATCCTCGGGAATGGGTACCTATTGTTGATCATCACCTTGTTCAGCTGCCTGTAATCAATGAAAAAACTAAGAGTACAATCCTTCTTCTTCACAAACAACACTAGTGTACACCAAGGCGACACACTTGGCCTAATGTATGCCTTTTCAAGCATTTCCTTAAGTAGAAACTTCAATTCCACCAAATCTATAATGATCATCCTATAAGGTGCCTTTGATGCTGGTGCTGCACTTGGTACCAACTCAATAGAAAAGTCCACTTCCATGTTAGGAGGTAACTTCCGAAATATATGCTAGAAATACATCCTGAAACTGTTGTAAAACCAAATACCTCTTCAAGACTTTTGCTTCCTCATCATCCTTACCTTTATCACTGGAAACATGCATAATGAAAAATACACACCCTTTCCTGCAAGTGTGCTTAGCCTACATAGCTATAACCATTCTCACCTATGTAGGCTTCTTATTACCCTAAAAGGTTATCTTATCTTCATCATCATCCAAGCACTAGATAGCCTTCTCATAACAATCAACCTTAGTCTTTTGAAGGTATAACCAATCCATACCCAGAATCATATTGTATGATCCTAATGGAAGTACATTTAGATGTGTTGATGTAGGCATACCATTCAGCTCAAAAACACAAGCTATTACCCAATGATGAACTCTTTTCTTAGTACCTGTATCCAACTGCACCAACCAAGACTTTTCATGCACTTATTTTCTCAAACCACACTTATTCACCAGGTCAAGATTAACATAAATATAATTAGATCTAGGGTTAATCAAATTGGAAACAACTCGATCACAAATCTTACATTCCATATCAATAATGGATGTTTGATGATCCGCATGCTTGTTATCAAAAGCTGCATATATCTGAGGAATGTTATGCCCAAAATCCCCAATTGTTTGTGCCTCCCAAGTACTATAGATCTGAGTTCTTCCACCATGATACAATGGAAAATCCTACTTGAGATGATCCTTGCCACATATCCAACACTACAATGGTACTCTGCCACTACCGTTATTTTTTTTCTCTCCAGGTTGAGGTCCATATCCCTTCTTAATTGCATTAAACTTATTGTAAGGAGAAAAATTTTCCTTCTCACTTACATCCTGAGGTCTTCCCCGCTTTGGTGGCCACTTCCCTTTAGTTTTTTCATTCCCTTTCCAAACCTTCTTAGACTCAAACTTACACTTCGATTGCTCCTAATAGTGCTTCAAATTTCCAATGACTTATTCCAACGACTGAGGCTCATCATACTCAATCCAGTCCTTAAATGTTAATGAAATTCCACTGATAAATCTCTGAAATGTTGTCTTCTCGTCCTTAAGATAAGGCACATACCTCAGCAACTCCATGAACTTAGTCGTGTACTCCTCATCTATAGTAGATCCCATATTCAACTCATATAAATCCTTGGCCTTTCCGTCATAGTACCTCTCTGACAAGTACTTCTTCCTAAAGAGTCTTTTGAATCCATTCCAACTCAACTCCTCTGTCCTGGTATCTCTGACACACTTCACATCTTCCCACCAGATGTATAATTTCCCTTTGAGGTTGAACTTATAACTATCCTAGTCTTCATATTTTTTGTATAGTCTGTAGCTCAAAGAAGTTCTTCATTCCAAGCAACCATGCCTTTGCATCATCTAGTTTCTTCAACTCTCCATCGAATGTAGGTGGCTTGGCTTTCTTGAACTCATTTGGAAAGTATCCCCTCTCACTCCTCTTGTAAGGATGATAGCGATGATGACTATGATACCTGTCTAAAACAGAACTAGAATAGAACCCATATCCACCACCTCTCTTATCAGGTTTATCCAAGAACCTGCCATCTTTGACTATGTCATCCCTGTCTAACATGTGCCCTCCATGAGAGTTGTTGCCATATTTCCCATTAGTCTTGTCATCCTTCCTTGCATAGTTGATATGTGGTTGTCCTTGTTTTTGAAAATCTAACAAATTATGAAGGATAATATAATTGCATTGACTTATGCTTTCTTTTCCTGTTCCCTGGAAAGTATTTCTTGTGACTAAATGATTTTTTCATTATCTGCCTTGCAACTTATGATTTTTTCCTTTATACTTCTCAAAGTATCTGTTATGTTGATCCAGGTGGATATTGGTGGCCACCCGCCTATTCCACCTAAACCTCCAGTCGGTTTCATCAGTCCTTGTTTATAACAGCATTTACTATTTTTATCATTTTTCGATTCGTGAACTTCCGAAGCAGTTTTAACCCACTAAACAACATTTTTATTGAGGTTTGCATTAGGAAGAAATCTTGTAGTACTCGAAGAGATATTTCTGACGAGGTATCGTAGGCGCGAAACGAAGATAATATGACCAAGTTACGACCCTAGGAATTTGGCTACCCAACTAACCCCAACGAGGCCCACAAACTCTTGGCGTTCCATTTCCTAGGGTTAGGGTTTGGGTTGTTTAGGGTTTTCCCTTGTTGTTCAGTAATAAAAAGGTGCTTGAGCCTCATTGTAACATAGTTCAGAGGCATGTAGCTGCCACATCTCTTCTCAGAGATAAGCTACCATCGCCTGAGCTAGTTTATTTCCATTCTGTATATAAGCATATTTCAGTTCTTTGATATTAATGAAATGAAGTTTTATTTCTGATGCATCTCTATGTTTATGTTTATATATGTATTATATTTTTTTCCTCTATAATTTTGGATCAATGGTATCATTGCGGTCTTCTCTTTCTATATTTTTCTTTGCATGTCCCCAACGAGGTCAAGGTATAAGGAGTTAGGGCTTGAACTGATTGAACCTTTACAAGATTAGCTTCGCAAACCCCAACGACCTCCCATTGCGGAAGAAAATAAATATGAGGGAGCAGTAGATCCTTTCAAAATATTTCTCGAGGAGTTCCTCGAGAAACAGAGGAATGCGATGATGGATACATTTTCCCAGATCCTTCGATGGCTACCCACAGGCAATGCGTATTCCTCCAGAATCCACTCTGGAGGTGCCACTCCTTCTAAGGTACAAGTTAATTTTTACATTCCCATATTTGAAGGACAGATAGATGGTTAAATTCGTTGGAAGGATATTTTTCAGTTCATGACTTTTCCAATCGGGAAAATATTACTTTTTCACTCCTCAAAGCTGCCCCCCATGTCCAGGACTGGTGGGAAACCTACTGTGACCAAAAGGACGAGAGGTGAACCTCACTATTTTTAGCCGCACCCACTTGGAATTCTTTCCGAGATGCCATCAAGGAACAATATTACCCTATCAGGAACTATGAAGATAAATACATAAAGTGGACCATGGTGTGGCAGGGAAGGGACCAAGATGTGCTAGAGTTCACAAATGGTTTGTAGGTTTTAACCCTATACATAAATTACTTGTAAACAAATTCTTAAAAACAGAAAATAAACAATGTCGAGAGCATAAAACATAAAATAGATACACACATAGATTTTCCCCTAGATACCAAAAATGGGACTACCAAATTTATTTTTCACTGGATTCCTTTCAATGTTACAACATATATATATATATATATATATATATATATATATATATATATATATATATATACATGACGAGCTTCATAAACCCTAATCCATTAACCCTAGATTAGAGCATAATCATATTTCCCCTTTGATTGATCTACAAAATACCCCGTGTTAAACTCATGCACAAAACCATAGGTAGGTCCACCCATCTAATTGTGGAAAGAATATAACACACACCCAACATATTTTTCATGCCCTTCGCACGAAGTTGGGTATCAAGGATTATGACCAACATTTGTACTCAAGTATCATGAATGTTTACATAAGTACATCCAAGAAGAAATGGAGTTCCCCGTACATCTCTCGCTCGCTGTTGCCTATCGATATCTCTTTCAATATCAAGTATAAGTTTAAACAAAAGAAGCAAGGCTTTACTTTAGATCTATGAATTCGAAAATGGAAAGGCGCCCCCAAATTGTAGAACAAAGGGCAGGGCCAAGGCAGGGCGACCTAAGACAACCTGTCAAAGCCACGAGCAAAGAACAACACCACGGAGACAAAGAAGGAGATGGGAAAGTGATGTGAGTTCCATAAGAGCCCCACTCACAACACGAGTGAGTGTCGAGCCAAACAGTTGCTAGTGGCCGAGCTGAAGGCTTTTGAATCAGATGAATGTTCTAACTCTGAGTCAAACTCTAATAGGGAGAATGAAAAAAGGAAGTAGATTATTGATGCGGAGCCCAGTGCCATTGTTTCCACCACCAAGATCTAGAAGGATGAGCCCAAATATCCAAAGGAGGTTGAGCCTCTTCAACTCATAGATGTGGGTGAATGGTTTTCCACTGCAATTCCTTGTCAATAGCAGTAGCCAAAAGAACCTCATTTCAACAGAGGTTGTGAAGTGGCTCAACCTACCACCCAAATTACACCTACAGTCATATACCATCGGGTGGCTTCACCAAGAAGAGATCCCATACAACATCAAGCCCTTCACACATGAGGTACTATGTGATGTTTCTCCTTGAAGTTTGTGATGTATTATTATGCCAACCATAATTTTGTAGGCAACATGTTGTGTATGAATCTAGGCCTTGCATTGTTATTATTACTTTGGGAAAAAAGTTGTACAGGATACCGGAGGTAGCACTACCTACTGCCGTCTCTTTGATCACTGCAAAGGAATGCAGTAAGATCATCTCATGGACTGGGAATTTGGTTTTCCTTATGATTCGCCCTCAGGGCTAGAATAAGATTGTGCCACGACCTCCATACAAGTCTCCTCCGCATGACAACAACATATGGACAAGGTCATGAAGGAGTACGGGGACATCTTCAGCTCACCCGCATAGGTGCCTCTGCACTGTCAGGTTAAGCACTCCATCAATCTGACCACAGGTGTGTCGCTGCCCAATGGACGAATCTATTGGTGCTCTATTATGGAGAACGATGAAATCAAGAGGTAGATTCGTGGAGCTGCTACAAAAAGGGAACATCAAGCCAATTTCATCACCCTATGGGAGCGATCATGCTGAATATGTACATAGATAGACCTTAGATCTCTTTTATTGACTATCGTGCATCGAACAATATTGATGTCTCAATAGGTATCCAATCCCACAGATTGATGACCTTTTGACCAACCTCTCAATGGGGCCAAAATATTTCAACAATATTGACTTGAAGTTCAATTATCACCGTGTACCAATCAAACCCTCCGATGTGGCACATATTCATTTTTGGTCATCTAACCTATTATCATTAGATGGACCCAAGTACACCATGTAAGACCAATTTTACCCTAAGTAAAATTGCTTTCACTATGTTAAAACATGAAACCCCAAAAGGAAATATTAAACAAACCTATATTTGTTTGATTTTCCTCATGGAATAATTAATTAAACCATAATTTAATTATTATTCCCAGTCATGTTTAACCCAAAAATCAAAGAAATTAATTAGATAAACCTTTATTTATCTTATTATTTTCTAGGAATAATTATTTAAATCTTATTTAGATAATATTCCTTGTTAAATATGACCAAATCACCCACAAATAATTAAATAAATCATTATTTATTTAATTATCTTTCTAACCGCTTCCTTAAAAAGATAAATAAATCATTTATTTATTTATTTTTGACAAATCAAGGGATTTGACCCAAGTCAAATACCTTTTCCCTCCAACAAATATAATAAAATATTCCATAAAAAGTGGATCTAGATCTGGTTAACCCATGCACCAAGATTTAGAATGACCCAATATTTTGTTATAAATAGGAGGGTTTTTCCTACCATTCTTCACCTTTTGTTGCCTATTAGATCACTCTGGATCTATACACTTGGTCACATTTCTACATTATTTGCTGTGTGAGCTCCCTTTGAGTTCTATCTTTGTCTGGGTTTTCTACACCAACAAGAGAGAGAGATTCTAGATCTGAAGTGCCGAGGACTTCCAAGAACCCATCCCATTGAGGAGAATTGGATACGCCTTCTTGTTTTCCTCCCAGGTGCCCTTAATAAAAAAAATTCTTTCAAAAATTGTTCTTGTCTTGTCTATTGGTATATGGAGCAAACCCTTCTTTTTACTGCTTAATGTCTTTCTATGCATAGATCTGGTTTTTTGCAGCTCTTTTCTTGAACAAATGACTGCAGATCTGAAGATATTGGCAACCACTTTTGTTTTTAGGGCTATTAGTTATGCGTAGCTAAAGTGGTCCTTTTTCGTACACTTCGACAAAGGATTCATACTAACAAATGGCGACTCCACACGGGTTTTAAATTACGACCGCTGTTGTTTTTCCTATTCCTACATATCTAGCTACTTCAGACCCTAAGGTTTCTCTTCAGCTGTTTATTTTTCCTATTTTTATGTTGTTTTTCTCACATAAAACCCTAAAACATCAAAATTTCTAACTTCCGTGTATTTCTGGCCCTATTGCGCAGGTAAGCGACACCAGCCGCAACTGAGAAGGCAACTTTTCTGAAAATCTGCCGCCGAGACAACCGGAACGGGGGGTCGCACTTTTTGGCCCTAAACCTGTGACCTGGACCTCCAGGTCGCACTTTTCAGCCTGTTTCCTGCGACCTGCACTAAAATCAAGTCAGAACCTGCGACCTGCCAATTTTTCAGTGATTTTTTTGCAATTTTTCTGGGTTTTGCTGCAGCTTCTGCCAGGGTCTTCCAGCCTCTGTCTCAGCCCGCTTTGACCAAGTTCTGATCTGTTTTTACTCATCTAAGTGGGAACCTAGCCCCCTAGGGCTTTAGTACCCTCCACTCTTTGTGGAAGAGTTTTAGCTGTTTTCAGCCGTCTGTTTTTCAGAGCTTCAGCCTCCTTTTTTCCAGATCTGGTACCTCCCTTTCAGATCCATTGAAATCAGCTTTTCTACCTCTCAAATCACCTCCTGAAGTTTTGTTTGGATCTACTTTTAGGGCCTCCTCCTTGCCCCCTCCACTTTTGGCTGATTTCCTTCCTTTTTCTAGCCACCTTGCCTCTGTCTATTGGCTGTGATCTGCACCTCTTTTCAGCAGCTTTATCCTCTAGATCCCTGTCCCTTTTGACCCTAGATCTATTGGCCTCTTTTTATGTGTGTTTTGAATAGATTTTTGCCCTCTTTTAGAGTAGTTTTGAGAGACCCGCCTTCTTGGGTTCGATTGATGCATGGTTAGCTGTTAAATGTTCTGTTATTTCAGCAATCTATATTGTTCTTTGCAGATTTCTTTTCAGTTACGCAGCACACTTTTTCTTGCTCTCAAAACGAAAAGGGTTTAAAAATTAAAATTAACGCACATCACACACTGACCCTAAGTGAAGAAGCACCTGGTTAACACCGCCTGGCAAAGACTCTAAAATCAATTGTCACTGCACCTCATCTGCCCTTGACATTACTTGATTCTGTCCCTTTCTGCCCTTGTCGGTTTCCTTCTTCCTGTCATCATTGCGCCCCCAAGGCGCCTTTCCCAGAGACTTCTTGGCCTTCATCCTCAGTTTCCGGTCGATCGACCTGCTCCGCCCCGTCGTCGTCGAGCCAGTCCACCTTCGAGTCCGCACTCCGACTCCTCTCCTGATTCATCGGGTCCTCCTTCTCCTCCTGGTTCTCCCCCTGTCACCTTCACTATGTCTGGTCCAGGGCCTAACGCTAGCGGTTCTCCCGGCCCCAATGCCGGCCCTACTACTAGCGGAACCGCCACAGGAACTACCCCGGCCACCCCTGTGCTTCCGTACATTGCAGGCCTTAGCCTCCCCGATTTCCATCAGTTGATCAATGACCCCATTCACCACAATGCTAATTGGCCCACTATGCCAACCAAGCTCCCCTCCGACATCCCTAAGTTTGAGGGCCTTAATGGAGAAGATCCAACCAATCATGTATGATCTTTCCACATGTGGTGTCCCTCCAATTCCATTACCGATGACTCCATCCGTCTTCGTTTGTTCCAACGCACGCTTACCGGCGAAGCTTCTACATGGTATGTCGAACAAGCCACCTCTGCCCATACCACCTTTGAGACTCTTGCCCAAGCCTTTTTGTCGTATTTCCAGCTCCCTCTCTGATACGATACTGGCACGGAGCTCTTGACTTCCTTCAAGCAATCCTCTTCAACACGTATTTCGCCCACGTTCAGGAATGGCGAAGAAGACAGAGCTTATGTCGAGCCCCTCCTTTCGAAGATCGGGTTTATATGGACTGGTTCCTTCGCACCCTGCCAGCTCCCATCAGCAAAGATGTCGCCTCTCACTTTCCTCAAACCGAAGAAGCCGCCCTCCAAATAGCCTTGAAATATGACCTAATCTATGCTCAATCTGGTTATGTTTATACCGTTCTTCCTGACCTCCCCAGGCCCGGTGGTGCTAACACCCCGGGGGCATCTCATTCCACCGACGGTATCGTTGGAGCCCTTTCCCATCCGTATGCTCAACCTCCTGTGGGCTATGGTCTCCCTCAGGGAGGGGCCAGCACCTCTAGCACTCTTCCCCCTCCCGGTAGCATGTATCCAGGATACGGCATGCCTCCTCCTTTTGCCCAACCTCCTGCTTACCTCAATGTTGCCCAACCTAACCCTTACCTTTATCCGCAGCCTGGTGCGCCAGCTCCTCCAGCATATGCGCTTCCATCTCCCTTGCCTCCTCCACACCCGCAACAGCACTTACAGCCCCCTCCAGGGCAAGTATTTGCACAGCAGGGCGCGACTAATCCCCCTTCTTCTCAAAGAAGGCGGAGAGGCAATCAAAACCAATCTGCCCCTGGTACCCGTGGACCCAATCCTGGTGTGGACCCTAACACTGCCAACCAGCAACAGGGCACTCAGCCCAAGCCGGACAGGCCGCTTCGCACAAATAAGCCTTGTTCGTGTTGCGGTGTTTACGGTCATTACACCCATGATTGTCCCCTCTTACCCCAGATGCGGCAGATGTGGGAGTCTCAAGCCACATTGCGCGGACAACACGCCTCCCCTCATGCTCCTCCTAATGTGGCCACTACTCAACCAGTTGTGTTTACCGATCCCTTCCCTCAGCAAGGATTCGTGGCTACCCAACCGCCTGACAGCCAGGTCGCCGCTCCACCTTCTCTTTCTGGTTCCTCCAACTACCAGATCCTTATGATGCACTCCGATCCTTCCCCGATCGTCGACCTTCACCTTCAAACTCGGTCTCGCCAGTACTCCAAGCCTCCTGCTCAGTCTACCCCCGAGCCTCCCTCTTCAAGTTCTACAGAGCCTCTTTCGACATCCAGTGGCCCCTTACATATCCCTCAACCCAAAGTTGAGGTTCATACCAAGATTCCTAAGGGACCCCTATGTCGAAACGCTGCTTCTGGTCGAGCTGCTCATTTGTATAGTATAGTAGATGATTTGGTGCAATCCCCTGCTGCCATTTCCACACTGGAACTCCTCCAGTCGTGCCCTTCCCAAAAGAAGGCTCTACTATCTTCCGTGGGCGCTGTAGATCCTGCTGATGACCAAATGATTGTTTTCGACGCCACTCAATCAGACCATCCCCCCCTCCCTCCTTCCGTCGCCTTCCAAATCCCAGTCAAAATCCGGAACGCCAACGTTTCTCGGTGCATAATTGATGAGGGGGCATCCACTTGTGTGATGTCCGCATCGGTTTGGAAGCAACTCGGATCTCCTGAGCTGGCCCCTTCCACGATCACCCTTCGAGCGTGGGACGGCCACGCCTCCCAGCCCATTGGCCTTTTTCGCAATTGTCCTATCACCCTCGCCGGTAAGACCGTTTGCGTTGACGTCGAAGTCATTGACGCTCCTCTAGACTACAACATTCTATTGGGGCAGAGCTACACCTATGCCATGTCTGCTGTCCCATCCGCGGTTTTCCGCAAGATCTCTTTCCCGCACAATGGAAAGATAGTCACCATTGACCAGCTGTCTTATCATGAGCTGCCGTCTCAGACCTCCCCTGAGACGACCATCTCTTCTGTAGCCAATAAGAAAACCGTCGATTCTTTGACCAGTGTCTCTCCCGGCGTCTACAAAGATTCCTCCCTGCTTGGAACTTTTCCTCATCTTCCTCCTCCTCCCATCACTGATCCTAGCTTATCGAATGCTTGCATGATGCAATTGTCCCAGGCTGCCTGTAAGTGGCCTGCCTCGGCTAGTCATCAACCTCCCCCTCGCCCTTCGCAACCCGCTCCTAGCCATTCATCTCAGCCAACCGGACCTCCTCCTTCTGGCCCTCCCCCCACAGCTGGTATCCCTGAACCCCTTTATCCTCCTGGATCGGTTCCTCCTGGCCTTAACCATCTCGAAGCCGTCCCTCCTGGTCATTACCCTACTGGGCAGATCCCTTTCCTAGCTCCCCCTCCCGGAGTATATTCTGTCCCCGTCATGGCCACCCTCTCTCTCCCTAACTTGACCTTGGGCATACCGGTCTGGTACCTTGATCCCCCAGCCGCCACCCCTCCTGGTCACCCCAAACCCTACATGGCTTTGACACCGGTTCAACCGGTCCCCCTCGCTTCCTATGTTGCCACTGTGCCCCCAGCACCTCCACAGGACCCTTCTCCTGTCGTGACGGCTCCCGAGAAGAAAGGAAAAGCCCGCAAGGGGGCACCCAAAGACAAGACCACCACGACTGACCCGGCCCCTCCTCCCCCCGCAAAGCCTTGTGCCTTGTGTGATGTCACCGGTCATGCCACCCATGCTTGTCCCGAGTTGCCCCGTATTCAACCCATGGTTAAAGTCGCGTTCCCCGAGTCTACGGTTCCTGAAGCCTCCATTCCTTCTTCGTCTGTAACCAAGAACCCCAAGACTCTCTGCACCAACAAACCCTGTGCTTTGTGTGGTGTTCATGGCCATTACTCCCACCATTCGCATTACCGCGCCTCTTTAGAGGTGGTTCGAGAGTATGAGGTTGAACAAAATCAATCCGCCTCTCCCATCCTCGCGCAGTATGCTTCAGGTCAGCCTGAGGATCCCCCCGCTCCCATCAACATTCCCCCCCTGATGTTCAGATGACGGAGTCCACTGTAACCATTCTTTACCTATCCTCCTCTGCAAGACACTTGGAGCCTAGCCCCCCTGCATCCTCCCCTGTTGTGTCCCCTGACCACCCCTTTTCTACCCATACACGAGATCACTCCACCCGTGTCTCTGTTGACCTCCGCAGCCCGAGTCCTCTCCATACTTCCGATAGCCCTCATATACCACCCTCCAGTTTGTATATGAGTCACAATCATCCTGCTCCTTGCACTCCCTCCCGCAGTTGCCGCCCGATGTCTTCTGTGCACTCACGCTGCCGTCATTGCCTCTCCTCCCCTCATTTGTTGTCTTGTAACACCATTCCGCAGGACCCCCCGTCCACACCCTTTATCGGTTACACCGATGGTGCAAGTCGTTACTCCCGGAATCTAGCCTCGGCAGGTTGGGCCATCTTCACCCCCTTGCATGCCCTTGTTCTCTCTAACGGGGTCTGCATTGGTTCTGCCACCAACAATCATGCCGAATATGATGCAGTGCGTGGTCTCTTAGCCGATGCCCTCTTTCATCGCATCCTCCATCTGCACGTTCGTTTGGATTCCCTACTTCTTGTAATGCAACTAAATGGTGTTTATCGTGTGCATAACCCTGTGCTGTTTAGATGCTATTTACGCATGAAACTCTTGATACGTGCATTTGAAACCATAACTTTCAACCATGTACCTCGAGACCAGAATCACTATGTAGATAGTCTCGCAAACCATGTTCTAGATTGGCATTTATCACACGCATTTCATACAAGACAATAACATTCATAATCACTAAATACGATGCATATCCATAATATGTGTCGCAACAAACATGTGTTTAGAGTCCATCTACTCTGATACATATGACATGCCCATAGCATGTTACAAAAAACTCAAAACCGGGGGCACCACCTGCCCCTACATACACACTAGGGGGCACCACATGCCCCACACCTAATCACTATCTGGCAGATCCCGAGCCAATCGCTCTGCCCCTGCAGCCCATAGATCACGTATGCCTTGACCGGCCATCGCCATGCGCCGCATGACACCTCGCCATTCCGAGGGCAGACCAATGCACGCCTCCACGTACTGGCCGTCTAAGTCTTGCCACCTGCACTCTGAAACTCCGGTCAGCAACGTCTCGCATCTACGGCGGATGTCCTCCAGGAGGGCGGCTGCATCCTCATTGTGCGCTGCTCTTGACCCACTAGGACCTGCAGCTCCAGCTGCTGCCGGTCGTCCCATATATCCGACCGGTTTTACCGGTGCTATATCTGCATACCAACAGTACATGAATCAGTACCCTAAACTACGATTCAAAAAACTGTAAACACGCTCATACAAGAATAGCAATCTATCACTCACCATCGGGCCCCCAGACTCGACCAGGCGGAAGTGGCAGGTCCGGGTCTCCACAATAACTCATCCCACTGTAGGGATAGTCATCTATGTACAACGGCATCTGATCCCAATGGGCAAAAAACTCAGGTCGAAACACTCGCCCGACCGCCCCTCCTCCTCCCCTGCACAGTAGCCGTCCCCAACGGCGCATCCTGGGCTCTCTCGGGCCCCCATCTGGAAGCTGTACACGAGGCCTCAAGGTCGGGATCTTCTCAAAGAAGAAGGTGCACAATAAAGTCCCATATGAGCAATCATGGTTCACCTACCGCCTGCATAGCGACAACTGTCGCTTTAGCGCCACCAACATCATTTGGGCCCACCCAAAGTAGGTCCCACCCAGTACACTCTCCACTATCATCATCTGCCCCCCAGTGATGTGATGGAGCACCTGGTTGCCCAGGATACGTAGCACAGTTGCGGCCACTGCATGGGTTTCTAGCCTCTCTAGATCCCCGATCGGTATTTGAGTCCCCTTGACTTGAAGACCCGGTCGACAATGATGCTCCACAAACTCCATGATATGTCGCCCCCGCGGAAATACTGGCTGTGTGTTTCCCACCATCCCAAGTGGCGGGAGACCAGTCAGGAAATACACGTCCTGGACCCTCAGTTCGATCCTGTGCCCCTGCACTACAAAGACCTCCTGATCTGGATCCCAGTAACTGATAATCCGGGCCAATAACGGTTCTCCTGCTCTCATCAAAGGGTTCTCCAAAAACTTGAGAACCCCAAACCTGGCCAGTACACGACGGACGCCCTGATCCGCCTGGATCTCTGCCCGTAGTGTCCCCAGGTCTCTCTCTCTCCAGTTAACCCGTAAATCTTCCATACCTGCAAAAAAAAATCATCTTTGTCAGCATACAGATCGGGAATACCATAACCAAACACAAAAACCCAGCGCTCAGCCATCAAACAGCACCAAAACCCCCTCATCTCCCAGGTCGCAGTTTTCTGCTCTTTTCTGGACCAGGTCGCAGTTTTTTCCCTGATACCTGCGTCCCATGTCGCACTTTTTTCCCCAAAAAGTGCGACCCGGCCGTAGAGATGAAGGAGGGGCTCTTCCTGGGATTCTGGGCCCTAAACTGAAAATGTAATCCATCAAAATGCAAGAGAAAGGTTAGACCTCTTACCTGCAACTGACAGATCACGATTCCAACGGTCGGTTTGTCCGCTACATTCACCGCAAGATTTAGGGCCTTCTCTCCTCCCTACATTCACCACAGCAACAATAGAAAATGAGTGATTTTGGAGGGAAAACTGCCTTATTAAAAGAGAACCCTTGTTTCGTATTTCGACTGTTGTGACCACACCGTAGCCCCGTTTGACGAACCATCTGCACCGTTGGAAAGCTCTCATCGAGCCCTAAAATGGGTATCTGTTAGTTTTTTGTGATCTGATACTTCACCAGGACACATTTTGTCCAAGAAAGGTCACTTCACCTCTCCTTAAAATTGAATTTCCTCACTTACGACACTTGTACTTGGGGCACCATCTTGCCTCCTTACTTGCCCTTGTTCGTGTCGATTTTCGTCATGAGTTCCCATCATGTACTCATGTTTCCACGGTCCCCCATTGGGGCCTTTACTGTGTGGCAGCACCATCGCGTCGCCCTTGTTTAGAGCATCCAAGTTGAGTCATCATTCCCTCCATGGAGTCTATACCGAGTCCCTTTGTACCCCACTATAGCCCTCCATCCTTCATTGCTTGGTCTCTCTCTTGTGTCGCCCATTATGACCTTCAGTTCCACTGTCCCCCATCCCTGATGATGTTGTGTCAGTCACTGCCATGTCATTCATGCCCTTTATTCTCTAGCAAGGGAAGTCATCCATTCACTACTTAGTCCTTTCCACTTCACTATCATCATTAGTGTCAGTCTGTTCGTCGCTCTACTCTTTTCTCTCGTGCCTTAGTTGAGGGTCTCTCACTGCCTCACCTATGGCGGACCTCCTTCTGTCGACATCAGCTCATTCATTCCAGAAGCCAGGTCTAGAGGGCAGTGTACCTTGGTTCCAGCTTCCACTCTTGTTTGGTGCCTCGGATCAAGCAAAGGGATATCTCCTTTCCCTTTGGCTTGATTGTTTCTCCAGCTCCTTTCAACATGATCGAGATCCATATACTTGATGGTCTAGTGATCCAGCAGCAGCTCTTGATGATTCCCCGGGTGTGTGTGAGATGTCTCAACCCTCATGAGGGGGTGGCCCTGCAGGTAGCCCCCCACATGCCCGGATGACCTCTTCATTGCAACCTTCGATGCAGCTCCAGATATTTGATGATGTTGGCCATAGCCACTTGCAGCACCTCTTCGACTTGCATGTATCAGTCAGATTTTATGAGCCCTTCCCCATTTCCAGGGGGCATTTGGGTTGTATTTGTATCTCATGTACTCAGATATTATTGTACAAGTCCTGGCTGTTATCCCAGGCACAGCATGTATGTGGGATTCCTCATTATATTTTTTATCCGGCTCATGATTATGCCAGCTGTACTTTATGGTTCGGTCCCTTGTTTACTGGACACACTATTCTTTTGTACTTGGTCTCGGCGGGCATAGGTATGCCTCCCCCGCCGCCTTCAGCACAGGTACCCTCTCATAAAAAGAGACTTGTTGCACCTGCGAGTCTCGTCTCCTCAGGGTCTAGTTCTTCAGCACACTATCTACCTTACATTTCTCTCTCTGACTTCCCTTTTGTTGTCTAGTGATTGAGTTCTTACAACGTACTTCGGTCATATGATTTGCTCCTGACACTCGCACGCTGGGGGGAAATCTGTTACACCATTTTTTGGTCATCTAACCTATTATCATTAGATGGACCCAAGTACACCATGTAAGACCAGTTTTACCCTAAGTAAAACTGCTTTCACTATGTTAAAACAGGAAACCCCAAAAGGAAATATTAAACAAACCCATATTTGTTTGATTTTCCTCATGGAATAATTAATTAAACCATAAGTTAATTATTATTCCCAGTCATGTTTAACCCAAAATCAAAGAAATTAATTAGATAAACCTTTATTTATCTTATTATTTTCTAGGAATAATTATTTAAACCTTATTTAGATAATATTCCTTGTTAAATATGACCAAATCACCCACAAATAATTAAATAAATCACTATTTATTTAGTTATCTTTCAACCACTTCCTTAAATAATTAAATAAATCATTATTTATTTGATTATCTTCTAACCGCTTCCTTAAAAAGATAAATAAATCATTTATTTATTTATTTTTGATAAATCAAGGGATTTGACCCAAGTCAAATACCTTTTCCCTCCAACAAATATAATAAAATATTCCATAAAAGGTGGATCTAGATTTGGTTAACATTATTTTAATCATGCACCAAGATCTAGAATGACGCAATATTTTGTTATAAATAGGAGGGTTTTTCCCATCATTCTTCACCTTTTTTTGCCTATTAGATCACTCTGGATCTATACACTTGGTCCCATTTTTCCATCATTTGTTGTGTGAGCTCCCATTGAGCTCCTTTCTTTGCATTGGGTTTTCTACATCAACAAGAGAGATAAATCTTAGATCTGAAGTGCTAAGGACTTCCAAGAACCCATCCCACTGAGGATAATTGGATACGCCTTCTTGTTTTCCTCCCAGGTGCCCGATTAATACAAAAATTATTTCAAAAATTTTTCTTATCTTGTCTACTGGTATATGGAGAAAACCCTTATTTTTACTGCTTAATGTCTTTCCATGCATAGATCTGGTGTTTTGCAGCTCTTTTCTTGTCTAACTAACCGCAGATCTGAAGATATTGGCAGCCACTTTTGTAGTTAGGGCTATTAGTTATGCGTAGCTAAAGTGGTCCTTTTTCGTACACTTCGACAAAGGATTCATACTAACAATAGTCGCGCCACGACGATCCTTGAGAGAATTCACACAGACGTGTGTGGACCTTTCTCAGTAGCTTCGACAGTAAAGCACAGATATTATGTGATATTTGTTGATGACTTTTCTCGTAAGTGCTGGATCTTCTTCATGCAGAAAAAGAGCGAGACATACTCAAAGTTCTGTGAGTTCAAGGCGCTGGTTGAGAAAGAGTCGGGGAAGCAGGTGAAGGCTCTAAGGAGCGATAATGGTGGTGAATTCATCTCTGGAGAATTCAAATACTTTTACAGTGCAGAAGGAATTCAAATAGAGCTCATAGCGCCTCATAACCCACAGCAGAATGGGGTCGTGGAGCGAAAGAATAGAACGATCGTGGGTGTTGCACGGGTGATGTTGCATGATCAGGGCCTTCCCATACACTTGTGGGCAGAAGCATGAAACACTACGGTTTATGTGCAAAATCGTTGTCCTCATAGAGTACTTGGCATGAGTACACCTGAAGAGGCGTTTTCTGGTAAGAAGCCTGATATTTCTCATTTGAAGATTTTTGGCTCACCTGTTTATATTAATTTGACGAAGGATGCCAGGAGGAAGCTGGAGCTGACCGCAGAGGTTGGGATATTTGTGGGGTACATAGAAACACCCCACAATTATTGTGTGTATTTTCCAGACAGTCGGAAGACTATTGTGCGACGGGATATCAAATTTCATGAGGAGAAAGCCATGAAGTTGTCGCTTGAGAGGGAGCTACACTTGCATGCAGATGAGGAGCTACTAGTTCCTAAGGATGAGCCTCAGGATGTGGATCAGCCACAAGAGGAGGTTCATGGAGTGGAAGAAACCACTTATGTAGCGCCAAACATCAAAGGGTGGAAGCGCACTACAGAAGCTGAGCGACTGAATCTTGATGCAGCGCAAAATGTAGGAGCACCTACATCACAGCGCAGATAGAGAGAATCACCTGACTGATTTACTGGATACATGGCTCTGATGAGAAAGTGTATCGTGACAGAGCCATCCTCTTTTGAGGAAGCTGTGGAGGACCCTGCATGGGTAGATGCCATGGTGGAAGAGTATGATTCGATTGTCAGAAACAGTGCATGGGAGATTGTCCCAAGGTCGAAAGGGAAATTAGTGGTAGGTTCGAGATGGATCTACAAAGTGAAGCAAGCTACTTACGGGAGCGTCGAGAAGTACAAGGCAATATTTGCTGCCCGGGGCTTCTCACAGATTGAGGGGATCGACTATGAAGAAACCTTTGCACCTGTCACAAGGTATTCTTCCATACGGAGCATCCTTGCTCTCTCAGTGCAGATGGGTTGGCACATTCATCAGATGGATGTGAAGACTACATTCCTCAACGGAGTCATTGAGGAGGAGGTGTACATAGAGCAGCCTGGAGGATTTGAAATCTTCAGCAGCAAGTCGCATGTGTGTAGGCTCAAGAGAGCGTTGTATGGGCTGAAACAAGCACCTCGTGCTTGGTACACACGGATAGATAGTTATTTCACCGGACTTGGTTTTACCAAGACTGAGGCGGATCCTAACCTGTACCAGATTGTGGTTGAGGGTAAGTTGCTGATCATTGTACTTTATGTAGATGATTTGTTACTAACAGGTGATGAACTATTGATACACTCATGCAAGGCTGATCTTGCAAAGGAGTTTGAGATGAAGGACTTGTGCCTCCTTCATTATTTCCTAGGATTGGAAATTTGGCAGCGGAAGGATGGACTATTTGTGTCTCAAGGAAAGTATGCCCGGGAGATACTGGAGAAGTTCAACATGCAAGGCTGCAAGCCTATCGACACTCCTCTTCCTGGTGGTTGGAGGAAAGAGGATGCTACATCGGCAGAGGTAGTGGATGCCACTATTTATCGATAGTTGGTTGGTTCGCTCATGTATTTGGTCAATACATGACCGGACATATGCTATGTTGTTAACCAGCTTTCACAAGCTATGGTTAAGCCTACCAAGCTCTTTTGGAAGGCAGGCAAGCATTTCCTGAGATATCTCATGGGCACATCGGGATATGGACTGTGGTACAGACAGTCGGATGCGTTGAAGCTGCATGGCTTCACGGATGCAGATTGGGCAGGGAGCCCAACATACAGAAAGAGCACATCTGGAGGGATTTTCAATATTGGGTCTACAGCAATTTCTTGGTACAGCAGGAAACAGAGATCCGTGGCACTCAGTTCAGCGGAGGCTGAGTACATGGCAGCAAGTTTGGCTGCATGCGAGGCTATATGGATGAGGAAGATCTTGGTCGGGTTGTTCGCTTCACACTTAGATCCTACTGTGATATATTGTGATAATCAGAGTTGCATTAAACTCTTAGTTAATCCAGTATTTCATGATAGATCTAAACATATTGACATCCGGTACCATCATATCAGAGATTGTGTGCAGTGGAAGATCATGTTACTATCTTACATTCCTACGGAGGATCAGGATGTTAATATTTTGATGAAGGCACTCACCAGGAGCAAATTCGAATACCATAGAGACAGGATGGGGGTGGCAGATAATCCCTATCTTGTTGAGAGGGAGTGTTGAGATTCAGCAAGATGATGAGCTTAGTGAAAAGAGTCGCCTTCACTAAGTGGGCCCATAGGCTATTTTTGGCGCAAAGTCTATTTTTAGACTATGTCTATTTTTAGACATGTCGATCATATTCTATGAGTTGTAGGATGCTATTTGTGGATGGTTGGTCAAGTTGGAAAAATAAATGGAATTCTATTTTTAGACATACTGGGCGGAATCTATTTTTAGATTTCCAGTCTAAAAATAGATATGTCGAATATTATTAGCTCTTAGTAATATTTGGACTCTAAACATTATCTTATTCTCTTGGAGCACTTCATTTAAGTGCACAGATTTGGCACAGAAGCTTACAGAAGAAATTATTCTATTCTTGAGGGTTTTTTGGAGCTATTGCATGGAGGACTTCAGTTAGAACTCATGTGACAGAGTTTGGTGGAGTTATGTTCAGTTTAACTCAGTTAGACACAGTTGAGCTAGTTGTATCTAGTCTAACTGATTGATACACTAGTGAGAGTGGTGTGAATTAATTAATAATTAATTCAATAAATAATAACTCATTAATCAACTGAAGAATACATCATTTAACTACAGTGCATGGACAGTTTCAGTGGAGACTAGTGGAGAGGTAGGTGAAAGAGCAAGTGTGACTATCAGTTGTGACTATAGTGATGCATTGATTGCATCCAACACTCAGTGGAGATGGAAATGAGGATTGCGCAGCGCAAGCCAGGTGGATTCGAGTTCATTCAAAGCCATTCTTCAGCAGGGATTGTGCAGTAGAGGTAGGCTAGCAATTGGCAGAGATCGGTGCATGTATTTGCTAGATCGGACCTGATTAGTGTGGAGCGATTGTATTGTACTGAGAGCTTGACATGTTCAGCTTTGTATGAGGATTGTTACATGATCTCTATGAAATATATTATATACAAATAGTTGGGGTTTTTAGCTTCATGCTTTCCCGTTAAATCACTGTGTTAATGTGTGTGAATTTTTATGGATTCATGTGTGCATTGCAATTGATTTAATTTCCGCATGTGATGATCAATGGTGGAATATATTCTATATTGTGCATGAAGTCAAATAGTGTGTGATCATGAGAATCTTGGATATATAACGCATTAGTTATATAATTTATACAAGAAATTCCATGCAGAAAAAGAGGTATAATTATTCACATGATCAATTTGATTATGTTTCAGCAAAGAATGATAATTTTGCTTGTTCAAACATAAGAAATATTTGTTGCACATTTTGTGGTGGATTTAACCATGTTGCTTCAAGTTGCTGGTTGAAAAAAAAATCACACAGGAAGTAGAAGAGGCAAAGAGAACTTTCTCATAAAGTTCTTAAGAGTTACACATTTTTTCAAAGGAAGGGACATGATGTCTCTCATTGTTGGACTTTGCATCCAACTCATCGTCCAAAACACATGCAGCTAGAGGAAAACAAATTTGGTGCAAGTGGATCTAGGAAGTCCATTATTGATGTGGAAATGGAAGATTCACATGAAGGTGTATTGCAACCACAAAAGACGCCCTGGAGTTGGCTTGCTAGGAAGTTGATTAACTTCTTAATGCAGTAAGTCATCTTCATTTTGTACATGCAAATTTCAGATTAGTATGCATGTATTTCAGTTGAAAACTTGATGCAAGATCACATGCAAAAGTAGTTTCAGTTGAAGAAATTTCTTTGTTGTTGCAAATTTTCGCCATGGAGATGTAAAAGATGACTATGATACTCACTTATATTGCAGCAATGTCTTTTGGTTCAGCTATTAGCCACCCACATGTTTTTTGGGATGATGTACTTGTTGGTATTTGAAAAGAAGAGTTGAAGTTGCACATGTACATAGAGGTTGTATGTGTAATTAGCGAACTGTATATAGTTCATTTTACATGATACATACACATGTGTTTGTCAATATGTATCTTGTTGTTTATCAACTTATGTCAATTGTGTGCACACTTGTTACAGATTTTGTGTATCAATTGTATAGCACATTTCATTGTCAACTTGTGGTTGATGTTGTATGTTGCACAAGGTGCCATTGGTGTCGATTGGTGCAAAGAACGAAGTGTCAGTGCAAAATTGGTGCAAGATTTCATGAGATGGAAAGGCATGCAAGAAAAGAGGGCACAATTTTCAGCAAGGGTCATTACTAGTTTCAGAATGGAAGATTGGTATGGTGAGAAAATTTGGTTGGGATTCGACAAAAGTACACAGCTCATTCAGCAAAATTCACCATGAGGATAGTTTACAAGTCAGGAAAATTTTGGAGGCTGAAGAGAAGAGGATGTTGTTCTTCTCTCATTTTTTGTACTACAGTTCAGTTTCAGAATTTCAGTGAGCTTTTGGGGTCCAAAATCTTCTCATTTGGGAGATGTGATCAGGAGCTCAAGTCCAAGTTATGGAAAAAGCTCAAAATTGGAAGTGCTCAAAATCACTTGCAGCCTAAACGAATGGATAGGCCTGGTGATATGATCCTATAGCCGCGAACGGAACTCAAATCCGACACTATATGTGAAAGTTATTCAAGTTTGAAAATTCACAATTTTAGGTAAAAGTCCAGTTTGACCAAGTTTGACCTTCAAATTGAAAAAATTAAAAAAAGAATATTCCAAGGAATATTCCTCAAAATATTCCTTGGAATTTCCCTGAAATATTCCATTCAGACAAATCCGACTCTGACACTTGGCATACTATGGTTGGATAATGGTTTGATTTTTAAATATTTGGACCAATTACGGGCCGCCACGTGGCAGGCCCGAAGTTGGACCAATCCGACTCTGACACTTGGCATACTATGGTTGGATAATGGTTTTACTTTTAAATATTTGGACCAATTACGGGCCGCCACGTGGCAGGCCCTGGCGTTCAAAATTTTGTTGTCCGCCAGAATCGAACCTCTAACCAAATGCGGAAGAGCGCACACATTTACCGTTGAGCCACAACATTAGTTCTTATTTGTATTGGGGCGCAAATGTTATTTAAATTTTAAATTGAAACCTGGTGGAGGATTTAGGGGCTAAACCCCTTTCTATATGACCTATACACAAATACCATGGGTCTAAACCCCATGTCGCGGGTTGTTCGGCGGTTAATTCTGCGAGATGACCACAACATGTGACAGCACATTTGTTTAACATTATATGCCACGGTTGAAAAAAAAAGGTTGGAGTTAGTTTATTTGCGGTGGTTTGTTAACCATTTTGGTGGCAGTTCCGATGGGCTTTGGAACATGTGGCCACCTTTTTTACATTTAATGCCAATAGTTACGGTTCCACTAATTTTGGAGCGGAACCCCATATTCGGTGGATTTCCCAGATTTAGTCAAGTTAACTAGCAGTGTCTCCACATTTAGTGGAGTTTTTTTAGGCCAAATTGGGCAAAACTTCAATGGGTCATAGCTTTTGATAGGCTCAACCTTTTGGAACGAATTTTTTTATTTATTTTGGGTCTTCTCAACATTCTGAAGCCATTAAGACAGGTTTTAGAGCCATTGGAGCTGATCTTTAGCCTATTTAGCTTCAGAGAAGTGTTTTGAGCCACCTAGGCCATTTTGGGTTTAGAGCTGTGTTGAGCTGTGGTTAACCATTTAAGGTGAACCAAAAGTCATTTTCGACTATTTTCAGGATTTTAGAGCCATTGGAACAGTTTTTAGTTTTGTTTGAATACTTTCAGAGGCCAAAAACCTTCAAGAGATTTTTCAGGACCACAAGGGCCATTTTGGGGTTGGAGCTGTTTTGAGTTGTACCTCTCTGTTTGAGGTGAACCAAAGATCATTTTCAGCTAATTTCGACCTTATGAAATAATTGGAAGAGGTTTTAGACCTATTTGAGGACTTATACAGCTAGAAAAGCTACAGAGGAGTTCAAAGAGCCGTCAGGGCCTTATTGAAGAAATCACTGTTTATGGTAATTCTTCATTGTTTTGTGAATTTGGAAAGGCATTCTTAGCTTTTTCATACCTTTTGAATCAGTATTTGCATTCAGATTTGTATTTTGAGACACTTTTGAACTTGTATTATCATTTGAAGCATTTTAATACAAGAGGACAAGCTCATTTTGGGAGGCTTGATCCAACAGACGTAGCCCAGGAGGGATGAACTGCTCATCAAACATCTGTGTCATGATATGCTGAAGTTATCTTGCTGAAAATTGTTGATTCAATATGTTAAACAAAAAATTACACTGAATTGCCTTCATGCATAAACTCTTATACAGATTCCATAAACACTTTTTTTCAATTGCAAGACATGAATAACAGTTTGCACATATATTTGATGGAAATTGTGAGTGTTAACTTCTACAAGTTCTAAAGACAGAGTCTGTAAAGGGCCAGGTAGCCTCTGGATCTCATCCTTTTATCAAAGGTGACATATCCAGTAAATGCCCCTATAGTCAATCTCTGGATTAGATCTAAGTAGTTGTTTTATGCAACAAGACTTGGAGAATTTTGCACAAATTTAATTAATGGAAATGGATACCTTGCACACATTTTAAAGTACTTCCATTTACAGATCACCACCATGCACTCTTCCTCTGCTAAAATAAGTGTAATTGATCTATGTTTCCTATTGTACTAGGAAATTTCTTCTAATCATATATTGAAGATGGCCCCTAATGTTCTCTTCCAATCAGATGGACTCACTGCCAAATATGCATCGGTGAAGCATTGAAGCTTCACTCCCTCTATCCGTTTGTACCCTAGCACATTCTTTGTAGTGCCTCTGAGGTATCTCAACACATGCTTTCTTGCGTTCCAAAAGATCTTGGTATGCTCAACCATAGCTTGAATAAGCTGGTTAACTACGTAGCATATATTTGGTCGTGTGTTCACCAAATACATGAGTGAACCCACAAGCTTCCTGTAAACAATATCGTCCACTACTTCACTCGAAGTAGCACCCTCCTTCCTCCAGTTTCTTGCTAGAGGAATCTCCATGGGTTTGTTGCCCTCCATGTGTAACTTCCTAAGGATCCCGTTGGAATACTTTCCCTGAGATACAAATATCTCCCCATTTATTTTCCATATTTCCAAGCCTATGAAATTGTGCAAGAGCCCCATTTCCTTCATCTCAAATTCTCTTGCAAGATCCTCTTTGCAGGACTTGATGAGTTGCTCATCACCTTTCAATATCAAATCATCGACATAAAGTACAATAATCAAAATCTTACCATCAACCATAATATGATATAGGTTGGCATCTTGTTCACTCTTGGTGAAGCCCAACCTGGTGAAATAGTTTTCGAACCTAGTGTACCAAGCACGAGGTGCTTACTTCAGCCCATACAATGTTTTCTTTAGTTTTCACACATGTGACTCCTTGTCCAATATCTCAAAAACTTCTGGTTGCTCAATGAACACCACTTCCTCAATAAATATATTGTGGAAGGTTTTCTTTACATCCATCTGATGTATCTACCATCCCATCTATGTTGAGATTTCAAGGATGGATCTGATTGATGAGTACCTTGCGACTATAAGAAAGAGTTATTCCCCCAATTTTAGAATTTTTTGGCACAGTTTTGGGTACAATAGTAGGTACACTTACTCACAAGCTAGTGCTCGTTCATACATAGACAGAGCAAACTAGAAGTCTAAATATTAGCACTAAGATACAAGAACCTGTGTTGACTGAAGATCGGGTCGAAGAAATAATTGTCGATGCCACCCCTCCAGGGCCACCAGAGGAAATTAATCTTGTTGAAAATGTCCCGCAAGGGTTGAAAACAGTTCATGAACAATTAGGAGATGGCCTTGGGACAGAATATATGCAAGGGAAGAATGGCAAAGGCGATGTACAGTCAACTACAGGAATTCCTAAGCCAGAAAGGGGAAATGAAAAGGTTGCTCCCCAAATGGAGGAACAAATCAAAGAAGTTAAGGTAAAGGAGGAGCCAGTCAACATGTTTGTTGACATTAATCCACCAAATCCTACACTAGCTATATGACCAACAGAATAAGCTATTGTCAAATAGGAAATCATAGAACAATGTGCAAAAATGATACCCTCTCTTAAAGAAAGGTACCAACTTCAATTTAGTGAAGCCATGCAATTAAAGATAGAAAATCATAAATTAAGAAAGAAGGTACTGCACTTATAGAAGAAGCAAGGAAATACAGGAAAAAGGCTGCAAAATCTAGGGCTGAGTCCATCTTGTTACACCATTTTTTGGTCATCTAACCTACTATCATTAGATGAACCCAAGTACACCACGTAAGACCAATTT